>JAODAL010050717.1:0-27199 GCA_025379985.1 Phyllomedusa bahiana
TTTTTTTAAATTTTGGTCACAAGCTTTTTTGATAGATCTATTTTGCAGTAAATTTGAATCCACAACTTTGTATCACCACGGGTGTACGATAGGTCCAAAAATCCCTTTTTAATATCCGAAACATTCAGACAGGTTTTTTTTTCACTTTTGTCAGTCAAGCTTGTTGATAGATCTACTTGCTTTAAAATTTGAATACAGCTTTTTAGTATCACCACAGTTAAATTGAAAGTCCCAAAAAAATCCTTTTATTACCCCGAAAATTTTCCCAACAGGTGTTTTTTTTAAATTTTGGTCAGTCAAGCTTTTTTTGATAACATTTGAATTTAAAATTTTGAATCCAGCAATTTTGTTTTGATTTGGGGGATTTGAAACAGCTGGATGTCCGTCTTTTAAAAAGAACTTTCCAAAACTCTTCCATCCCTTTCCCAAAAAATTTTTAAATTTCTAAACATGAAGCGAAATTCAGGTATAACAGCAAAGAGAGGGGAAAATCATGGAGGTAGAGGTGAAGAAGGTGCCCTTCCAGGCTGGCGCAACACCATCCAGCGGATCGCATTTTCAGGACCCCAGGCCCGTCATCGCTGGGCCCCGGGCCCGTGAATCTCAGAACGAACAGTGCGCCATCTGTTTTCAGGGGTTAATAAACCCGCCCAAGTCTTACCTCCCGGCCTCCCAGTCAGGGCCACAAATGTTGTCACACACATCAAAACCCGTCCAACAAAAGCCCCAAATGAAACCGTGAACCCACCCGTGGATAACCCTTTTTCGAAACCTCTTTGATGACAAAATGCGGTTGGGTCAAAAGGCATTTTAAAAGACAAGAGCCAAAGGGGATGATTTTCCTGCTCTACGCCCTTTTTACGATGCCATCAAGAGGAAAGGAAGCCGTCAATGGGCAAAAATCCCGGGGGGTGGGCAACCCCTTGCAGTCCCTTTTGCTTGTAGCCCGCAGCCCCTGGATGCAAAAATGTCGGAACGGCCAAGTCACCTGTTTTGATGATGAAATGACGACATGCGATCCAACAGGTCTTTTCAGAAAAATTTTGCTTCGACGTTTCATCCAGGAGGGAGAAGACGAGGGGGGTGTCATACGGGCCCCGCCTCAAAAAGGGAGAGGGCGTCAAAAGAAGTCCCGCGATATGATTCCGCCACCAGGGGTCACGGAAACCCAGCTCCTCGTTTATCGCCGTCAAAAAGGTCCGGGACCTCCAAGCCGGGGCCCTTCTTTGAGCAAGACCTGATTCACCCCCAACATATCCCGCCTTTCCGAAACACATAAGTAGAGCAAAAACCCTTGGGTTTTTTAAAACCACCACCAACATGTAATCACATGCAGCGAATGCATGATTTAAAAATGGGGGGCAACACTTGGCCAAAAAGGCCCAGCCCGATGCCAGCCCCCAACCCTGTCAACCCCGGGCCCGCCTCCTCCTCCTCCTCCTCCTCCTCCACCACCCCAAGCGTTCCTCACGCCCCTTTCCTCAGAGTCATGATCAGGATCAGCCCCCCCCCCCCCCGCTTCAGCGTCCACCGTCGCCCAGTACCACCCACCACCAGAGACCCATCCACCCCTTTTCCTTCCGCCAGTTTACGACCGCACGCCGTACGCGCCAGTTAAACCACCTTCGTCTTCCCGGTTTGGGAGCAAAAAAACCTTTAACCCAAACCATCCCAAAGCCAAAAGCCAAAATTTCGCATTGCCAGTTTTTGGGGCCTTTGGAAATTTTGCCTTTCCGTCGGGGACACAGATGGTTCCGCCACGTCAGGGCCCTTGCCGCCCCCAATACCAGAGCCGAGCAGCTTTTTTTTTGCCAGAAAAGCCACCCCTGCCCTGGCCACCCACGGCATCAAAAAATTTCAAGCGCGTGTCGCATCTGGGGCCGAAAAGTCCATCGACCACCGACACAGGGACTAAAAGCAGGCCAAGGCCGCTATAACCCCTTGTGACAGCTCACGGGTGAGCTGGGTGGATGCTCGGGGGTGACGTGGCTCTCGGGCTCGGCCACGCTTTTCAAAACCGCGGGGATGGTGCAGGGTTCTTTCCCCCAAGGTCCCTGGGGGCATCAGGGGCCCAAAAACCGGCCGTGTTAAAATTAACTGTTTTGGAGACCGCCAACACGGGCGGGAGCTGGGAGGGCTCTCCGCAACGAGACCGAGCGCGGGCTGGGTGACAAGAACCTTGTGCCAGAAAGGGTGGGTAACATAACGGGCGAAACGCGGGCCGCCCTTAAGAGGGGTAGGCAGGAGCACACCCCTTGCCGGCAATTCCATGAACCTCGCGTCCAAAATTTTCTAAAGAGCTACCCGGGGGGACTGCCGCTGAGGAAGGCTCAAAGTCTAATTCGCCTTCCGCCGTTCGCCCAACCCTGCTGTTCGTCCCGCCTGGCTGCGTTGCAGCGTCATGCTCGGCCTCCCCGTCAACCATCTCATTGTTGACGAGTGGCAACACGCTGGGAATTCCACCCTCCACATGCTCCAGCGATTACGTGCAGAGCGCAACGGCCATTACTGCACGTACGAAGAAAGACACATGGCCTGTGACAACAGCGTGATGGACCTCCGGGGTGTTGAGGCCCACCGTGATAGTGGAGGCAGTGAAAGAGCTCTGCACCGATCCATTGCCATTTTAAGAAGAAGCCACCAAAAGGTCAGTGCGGACATTGCCCTTGACAAGTCATGAGCATTGTGGTGATATTAGTTCTGGAACGCTCGTTGGAACCACTCTGAAACATCCAGGTCCCCGCCACTGACGAGGATGAGAACGGACTACAGATGAGGACAAACGGAGCTTTCTCTCCCGTCAAAATCACAAGGCCCGACATATTCACAATTCTTCCATCGGTCTTCGTTAGGCAGTAGTTTCGGGGGTCCAGGGCTAGTGCAAGGTGGCGCATCAGCTCTCCCAAGGTGCATCATCTTAAGCAATCAGGGCTGAGTGAGAAGTGCTTGTGCCCGGAGGAAGCGTCGTGAGAGGAGTATGGAGTATATATCCTAGAACACCAACATTAAACCCGACTCCCTGCCTTGGAAGAGGTTGCGCGAATTTGAGCTGAAGGAGGAAGAATGATGAAGATCATTTTGCTAGTGCCCTCAACCCAAGGCTTTGAAAATCAAGCCCATCTCTCACATGAGTGCTTGGATGCCCATTATCCTCCAACATGATTGCCTCGCATTAATGCCCATCAAAAAAAAAAAAAAAAATTGAACAAAAGTTAATGTGTGCCACCCTTCTGGATCCCCGTGTACCCTAAACAAATCTCAGCACTTTCCTTCCACCCATCCCAAATAGAGATTAAAATGCAGGAAAAGGAGACCTTGCTGATTGATCAACTGGAGACATCTGTTGAGTCTTGCATCATGTTCTTCAAATGTCACGGTGTGCAACAACATCAGCCGACGTGAATGCAGTAGAGTGCCATGTAGCCTAGCGGCAGCACACAGCAGGCCATGGTGGCATAAGCCTAATGGTGACCTCTGCAACTTTATTTACCAACTCACCAACGATTCAATGCAGGGCACACATCCAAAACACAGAGAACCAGCTTAAGATCATGGTGCACGAGCCATCTGCGTCTCAACACCGATGTTTTTTGTATGTGTTTCGGGCCCCAATAGACTTCTGGTTACCAAAATGGACAATGGCCCTGAGCTCGCTCCCCACTCCCATAAAGAGGTTTTGTCCTGCCAGCAGCCAGCGTCATATCTGAGCGGAACCTTCAGCACAGTTGGAGAGTCATTACAGACAAAGAACCATCCTGGCTTTCCACAAGTGATAATGTGGATTCGTTTGACTTCAACAACATAATCAGGCATTGATCCTCTAATGATGTTTGAAGCGCCTCAATTGCTGAGTTCACCGATATAGTTGCTGTTACTTTCCATTCCTCTTCAAACAGAATGTCCTCTTGAAAACTTTTTTACAAAATGACAATTTCTTACTTACTGCAAATTTTTATTCTCTTTTCACCCAACAGTTCCAATTTGCGGTTTTTGCAGTGAGGAGACTGTAAAAGACAAACCAAGGTATCATGACAACACCGTATTTCCATTTACTCACTTTAATCTTTAGAAGTTTTCTCATGTGTCAAGTGGTTATTGAGGTCATGTTGCTGTGAGATAACAGCTTATAATTATATGTCATTGAACAGAAAAGTGGCTTTAATGGCATTTCTTCCCCACAATGTTTGTAATAGTGGCTAAGAAGTAGTGTTGGGAGCGGAGTGGCGTTTGGCTAGTCGAGATCGGGATCGATAGTCGCCGAAGTGGCGGGCCGCTATACGATAAGGTTTTTTCCGATTAGTGAGCATCATGGGGGGGAGATAGAGCGATTACCAACAAAGTCTATGGAGATCAACAACACCTTCATTTAAATTTAACACGCAAACAAGGCTGGCGAAGCATGAAATTAACATCCACAACAGTGCAAATGGATACGTGCGACATCTTAGGCAAACACACTTATGTTGTAAAAGTCACAGAAAAAAAGTCACAGAACCATTCACTATCCCAGCCCTGTCCCATGTAACCAACAGCATGACCCTTAAAACCTGCATCACCCACAAATTAAAAAGTGCCAGAAGGAGTATGATTTAACCATCATGTTACTTGAACTTGGACATTGAAATATCCCTGTCCTGGAACGCAGCATGAGCCCCAAACCAGCATGATCCCCAGATTTAAAAAGTGCTGCAAAAAGGAGATCTTTCAACACCATTTTAAGTTGAACTGGACACTAACTATATCTGACCGTACTGCAGAGTGCCCATTAAACCTGTCTGACCACATTTTTAAAAAGTGCAGAAAAAGTGAGTCTTTTCAACCACCATATTAGTTGAACTGGACATATACTGTCCCTGTCCTGGGCCACAGTATGACCATTAAATACCTGTCTGACCCCCAGATTACAAAGTTCCGGAAAAAGGAGTCTTTCAACCACCATTTTAGTTGAATCTGGACATTGTCTAGAACTGTCCTGTGCCACCGCATACCATGGTCCCGAGTTACAGTGGTGCGGTGGAGAGCCCAGGCAGGCGTCCGTCATCTATTAACACGCAGGTTAAAATGGCCCTGATGACGCAGGCAACAAAAACTGTCATGCTAAAGCAGGAGAGTGCGGAAGCGGAAGTGTGAGAAAAACTCAGCCTATCCTCATACACATTTCCAGACCTGGGATAGTGCCTTGCCCCTCCGTAAAGGAGTGCGGACCAAGTGAGTCTTTCACTTGAAATACTGGTGGTTAACCTCCTGTTACACCCCAGGTGGCCCTTTTGCTTGTATATCTTTTTCTCCATTTTACTCTCAACTTGCTGGAGGAAATTTTCTCTGCGTACTTTTGTTCCTGTTCCGTGCTCCATACTCCATGTCCCTCTGAATAACCTACATCTGGTACAAGTTATTTTCCCCTGTTACCTCCTTGTACAATTCAGGGGAGGGGAATTTATTACCACTCATTTTGTACATGCAAGTTTTTTGTAGATTTTAATTCTAGAAAACAACATTTTTAAAATAGGATGGAATCCCACCATGTCTTTGTTTCTCTTTTTTTCATTTTATTAAATGGGGTTGTCTCAATACCAGGATTGAGAGCTATGTTAAAGATCTTGCAAAAACAAGTCCTTTTGCATATGTGTCCATTAACAGTGTCCTTCCTATTCCTTTTCTGACTAGCACCATCACCCTTGAGCCTCTCTTGACAATTGTGAAGAATAAATGTCTGTTAGAAAACAACAATTTTTTAGAATAGGACCTGTAGTATAGCTGCATGTCCCACAGCAAAAATGCGACCCCAAAGATACAAACATGACCCATGAGCCACTTTGGACAATTGTGAAGAACAAATGACTGTTAAAACAACTTTTTTTTAGAATAGATGAGCCTGTAGTAAATAGCTGCATGTCACACGCAAAATGCCCCCGAAAAATTCAAAAACATTACCCATGAGCCCACTTTGACAATTGGTGAAGAACAAATGTCTATTAGCAACAACAAAATTTTTTAGAAAAGGACCTGTAAGTACTAGCTGCATTCATTTCAAAGACAAAATGGCCCCAAAAATTCAAAGTATGACCCTTGAGCCACTTTGGGTCAATTGTGAAGAACAAAATGTCTGTTAGAAAAAACATTTTTTATAATAGGATTCTGTAGTATTGCTGCATTTCAAGCAGCATACCCAAAAAATTATAAAAATTACTTCTCACCACTGTTAAAAATTGTGAGGGAGAAATGGCCACTTATAGAAGCCACATATACTGTCCTAAGAGGACCATAATTATAGCTGTATCTCATAGCAACATGACCTCAAAACCATTGACAGTGCAAAAACGAATAAAAGAGGAAAAGAGAATAAAAATTGCAGTAAGAAATGATCATTTTAAAAAAAAGTTTTCAAGAGGACCATTTCTGTTTGAAAAGGAATGTGAATGTAAGACCGCAACTAATCGTAGACCTCAGCAATTGGGGCCACAACCATCATTCTAGATGCCATGCCTGATTCATGTTGATTGAAAGTGCAAACGATCCACATTATCGGTGGAAAGCCGGATGCGATTTTGTCTGTAATGAACTCCTCCACAGTGCTGAAGGTCCGCTAAAGATAGACGCTGGCTGCTGGGGCAGGACAACACCTCTTGCGTTGACAGCCAGCTCGGCCATTCGACCATTTTTGGATACCCCAGCAAGTCCTATTGGGTCCGGGCAACACCCCCATGCAAAAACATCGGTGTTAACGCAGAATAGTCGAGCACCATGATCTTAAACTGATCTCTGTGTGTTGGATGTGGTGCCCTGCATTGCATGCTTGGTGCGTTGTAAATTAAAAGAATGCCAGAGTCCCGACCCATTAGGCTTTCCGCCTCCTTGCCTGCTGCTGTCCGCTACCCTATTTGGCACACACGCTGTCACGTCGCTGAATGGTTTGTTCCACCGTGACAATTTGGCGAACGTGAAGAGCAGACGCACACAGAATGTTCCCAGTTGCTCAATCAGCAATGGACTCCAATTCCTGCATTTTACTACTCTAATTGGGTGTAGTGGAAGGAAAGTGCTGAGTTTTTATGTTTTGTACCGGGGGATCCAGAGGGTGCCACCCAATAACTGTTTTGTCATTTGATAGGCCTGAATGCGAGGATCTATGTAGGGAGGACAATGAGCATCCAAGCATCATCAGAGAGATGGAGCCTTGGATTTTCCAAGCTCTGGGGTCGACGGGCACTAGCAAACTGATCTTCCTCCTCTTTCCTCCTCCCCTCAATTCGCGCCAACCTCTTTCCAAGGCAGGGACATCGGTAAACATCGTGTCTAGAATACCTCCTCCTCCTCCTCCGCTGCCTCCGCACAAAGGCTTCATACCACAGCCCTGACTTGCCTGAGATGATCAACCCTGAGAGCTTGATGCGCCACCTTGCACTAGCTCAGGACCCCGAACCAATGTGCCTAATGAAGACCGATGAAATTGTGAAACTGTCGGGCCTTGTGATTTGACGGAGAGAAAGGCTTCGCGTGTCCGCATCTGTGTCCGGTCTCCTCCCCGTTGCTGGCGGGACCTGTTGTTTCTAGAGATGTCCCCACGATTCGTCTCCAGAACTAAATACACCACAATGTCACATGCTACAAGGGCAATTGTCGCACTGACCCAATTTGAGGTGGCTTTCTTCAAAACTGGCAAGGATAGGTGCAGAGCTCTTTCACCTGCCTCCACTCTCGGTGGTTCAACACCCCCGAGGTCCGCACCCTCTTGTCAGCATGCTCATTTCGTACTGCTAATGGCATTGCGCTGCTGCCACAGAACGCTGGAAGCATGTGGAGGGTGGAATTCCAGCGTGTTTGCCACGACACAATGAGAACGGATTGACGGGGAGGCCGAGCTGACGCTGCACAACGCAGCCAGGCGGGACGCAGCAGTGGTGCGAACGGCGGAAGTGCGCAACTCAGACCTCGAGCCTTCTACAGCAGGCAGTACCAGACCTGGTAGCTCTATTAGAAATTTCTAGGACGACAAGGTTCCTACATGTGGCCAGGCAAGGGATGTGCACCAGCCTAACCGATCTTAAGGTGCTGGCCCCAGCAGATTTCGCACACGTTATCCACACCACCTTGTCCTGGCACAAGGTTTCTATTGTCACCCAGCCAGCCTCGGGGATCTCGTTGCTTAAGCGTCCCACAGCTCCTGACCTGGTGTGGACGGTCTCCAAGGCAGATTAATTTCAACACGCCCTGGGTCTCTGGGCACGTGATTGCCACCAGAGGACCTTGGTGGAAAGAGCCCTGCACCATCCCAGCGGTTTTGAGAGCGTGGCGACGAGCCTGAGAGCCACCGCACCCCCAGAGACATCCACCCAGCTCACCCAGTGACTGTCACAGAGATAAAGCGGGCTTGGCCGAGCATACAAGTCCATGTTTCGTGGTGAGAAGCCACTTTTTCCGACACAGATGCAACAACGCGCTTGAAATTTTAGATGACAACGTGGCTGGCCAGGGCAGTGGACGGCTTTTCTGCAAGAAATCCTGCTCGGCATCTGGTATTGGGGGCAGAGGCGAGGCCATGAAATAGGCGGAACCCACATCTGTGTCCCACCAGAAACGAAAGGCAACATTTCCCAAGGCCAAAACCCTGGCAAATGCCGACATTCATGCCCTTTTGGCTTTGGGATGGGTTTTGGGTTAAAGTGTATCTTCTGCTCCAAACCTGGAAGACGAAAGCTGCTGCTAGACTGGTTCGCTGTACGGCGTGCAGGACGTCAAACTGCCGAATGGAGAAGTGGATAGGATGGGTCTCTGGTGGGTGCTCGGTGGTGATACTCGGCAGCGAGCGGGTGGAGCTGAAGCGGAGGCTGATTCCCTGAACATGACTCTGAGAGACATGGCAGCTGAAACGCTTGGTGGTGTGCAGGGTAGGAGGAGGAGCGGAGACAAGGTGTGACAATGGGTTAGTGCCGCGTCGTCTGGCCCTTTTTTGGCCAAGTGTTCCCTCCATTTCAACTTCATGCATTCGCTGCATGTGACTAGAAAAAAAAAGAACAATGTTGGTGGTGGTAACCACTTAAGGTTCTTGCCTACTACTTATGCGTTGATTACCGGCAAAAGGCGGCATATGACATCGCTGGGTAGAATCAGAGCTTGGTCCAAAGAAGGCCCAGGCTTGAGAGGGTCCTGGGGGAAAAAAACAAAAAAAAAACAAACCCCCCTTTTTGACTACGATAAGCGAGGAGCGGGGTTGCGCTGACCGGGCATGGCGGAATCATATCACGGACTTATGCGACCCGCCCTCATCCCTTTTAGATGCGGGACCCGTACTGACACGGAACCCCATCGTCTTCCTCCTCGTCCAGTGATGAAGCCTCGCAAGCAATTCCTGCGGAAAAAGAACCCACCATGGATCCGCAATGTACGTCATCATCAACATCAACACAGTGACTTGGTCGTCCTGACTTTCTGCAATCCAAACTGCGGGCTACAAAGCAAGGCACTGCAAGGCGTTGCGGACCGCTCCGGATTTTGGCCGATGACCAGCTTCCATCACCTCCTCTGATGTGCACCCCCCGCATCAGTAAACTGGCGTCAGAGCAGCACTAAACTCATCCTCTACTTTAACATGCATCATGACCGCCGCCAACCGCATAGTTTGTCATCAAAGTTCGCAGAACAATGATTATCCACAATGTGGGTACACGAGTTGACATTTGTGGCTGCATTTCGCTCCATGTTCAGAATGTAGTAAAATTTGAGCAAGGTATGGAATAGTTTTGGAAAGTCTCTCTATTAAAAGACGAGCAATCACAGCTAGCCTCTCCTCAAATCCCTCTAATCAAAACAAAATTCTGGCTTTCAAATTTAACTAGCAAGGGTGTCTATCAACAAATCTGACTGGCAAAAGTCCAAAAAAACACGTATCTGTTATTTTTGGTATAATAAACGTATTTTTTGCATCTTCCTTTCAATTCACCTGTGGTGAATTTATAGAATTGCTGTTTTTTGATTTACGACGATGCTGCGTCAATGAACAATGCTAGGTGTGCAAAAGTCAAAAACACATTAACTGTTATGTTTTCGTATGATTACTCGGTATTTTTTGCACCTTTCCAATTTACCTGTTGTGAATAAGAATTGCTGTTTTAAGATTTACGTAGATAGCTGCGTCAATGAACAATGCAGTTGTGCAAAAGTCAAAAACATGTAACTGTTATGTTTTGGTATAATAAACGGTATTTTTTTGCACCTTTCCCATTCACCTTGGGTGAATATCGAATTGCTGTTTTAAGAATTTACGTGGATGCTGCGTCAATGACAATGCTGTGTGTGCAAAAGTCAAAAAACACTGTAACTGAACAGTTTTCGTATGATACACTGAGTATTTATTGTCCCTTTCAATTGCACCTATGGTGAATATAGAAATGCTGGTAATATAAGATTTACCGTGATGCTGCGTCAATAGAACAATGCTGGGTGTGCAAAAAGCAAAAAACACGTAACTGTTATGTTTTCGTATGATACACGGTATTTTTTTGCACCTTTCAATTCACACAGTGTGATATAGAATTGCTGTATTTAGACTTACGCTGGATGCTGCGTCAAAGAACATGCGGGTGTGCTAAAGTCAAGAAAACACGTAACTGTTATGTCTTCGTATGATACACGGTATTTTTTTGCACCTTTCATTACCTGTGGGATTATTTGAATTGCTGTTTTAAGATTTATGTAGATGCTGCGTCAATGAACAAGTGCTGGAGGTAGTAGCAAAAGTCGAAAAACATGTAACAGTTTATGTTTTGGTATAATAAACGATATTTTTTGCACCTTTCAATTACACCTGTGGTGAATAAAAATTTCTGGTTTTTAAATTTACAGTGATGCTGCGTCAATGAACAATGCTTGGGTGTGCAAAAGTCTAAAAACACTAACTGTTATGTATTTCCGTTATGAAACAACGGTATTTTTTGCACCTTTCAATCACCTGTGTGAATATAGAATTGCAGTGAGAGTTATTTTAAAAGATTTTACGTGGATGCTGCGTCAAGTGAAACAATGCCTGGGGTGGTGCCAAAAGTCAAAAAACACGTAACTGTTTATGTTTTCGTAGATACACGGTATTTTTTGCACCCTTTCAATTCACGCTGATGTGAATATAGTAAATGCTGTTTTAAGATTTTTGTGGATGCTGCGTCAATGAACAATGCTGGGTGTTGCAAAAGTCAAAAAAACACGTACCTGTTATGGTATTCGAGTATGATACACGGTATTGTTTTGCACCTTTCAATTCAACCCTGTGGTGATATAGAATTGGCTGTTTTAAGATGTTACGGTAGATGCAGCGTCAATGAACAAAGCTGGGCGTGCAAAAGTCAAAAAACACGTACTGTTATGTTTTTGTATAATAAACGTATTTTTTGCACCTTTCAATTCACCTGTGGTGAATATAGAAATGCCTGTTTTAAGATTTACGTTGGGGGGGGGGGAAAAAAAAAACAAAAAAAAAAAAATAATAGCTGCGTCAATGAACAATGCTGGTTGTACAAAAGTCAAAAAACACGTAACTGTTATGTTTTGGTAAATAAACGGTAATTTTTTTACACCTTTTCACTTCAGCTGTGGTGAATATAGAATTGCTGTTTTAAGATTTACGTGGATGCTGCGTCAAATAACAATACTGGGTGTGCAAAGTCAAAATACACGTCACTGTTATTGTTTTTTATTTTTTTTATCGTATGATACACAGTATTTTTTGCACCTTCAATTCACCTGTGGTGAAATATAGAATTTGCTGTTTTAAGATTTTTGTGGATGCTGCGTCAATGAACAATGCTGGGGTGTGCAAAAGTCAAAAAACACGTAACTGGTTATCGTTTTCGTATGATACACGGTAATTTTTGCACCTTTCAATTCACCTTGGAGAAATATAGAATTGCTGTTTTATATAGATTTACGTAGATGCTGCGTCATAACAATTGCTGGGTGTGTCAAAAGTCCAAAAAACACCTAACTGTTATGTATTGGTATAATAAACGTATTTTTGCAACCTTTCAATTCACAATGTGGTGAATATAGAATTGCTGTTTTAAAGATTTACGTGGATGCTGCGTCAATGACAATGCTGGGTTACAAAAGTCAAAAAACCCCGTTAACTGTTATGTATTTGGAATAATAAACGGTAGTTTTATTTACACCTTTCAATTCAACTGTGGTGAATATAGAAATTGCTGTTTTAAGATTTACGTGGTATGCGCGTCAATGAACAATGCAGGTGTGCAAAAGTTCCCCCCCCCCCCCAAAAAACACGTAACTGTTATGTTTTCGAATGATACACGGTTTTTTTGCACCATTCAATTCACCTGTGGTGAATAGAGCATTGCTGTTTTAAGATTTTACTGGATGGCTGCGTCCAATGAACAATGTGGGTTGTGCAAAAGTCAAAAAAACAAGTAACTGTTTATGTTTTCGTATGATACACGTATTTCTTTTGCACCTTTCAACTCACCTGTGGTGAATAAAATTGCTGTTTTAAGATTTTACCGTAGATGCTGCAGTCAATGAACAATGCTGGGTGTGCAAAATCAAAAAACACGTAACTGTTATGTTTTGGTATAAATAAAACGGTATTTTTTTGCACCATTTCAAATTCACACTGTGGTGAATATAGAATTGCTGTTTTAAGATTTACGTGGATAATGGCGTCAATGACAAAGCTGGGTGTGCAAAAGTCAAAAAACACGTAAACTGTATGTTTTCGTATGATGCACAGTATTTTTTGCACCTTTCAAATACACCTGTGGGTGAATAATCAATTGCTGTTTTAAGATTTTTTGTGGATGCCTGCATCAAGTGAACACTGCTGGGTGTGCAAAAGACAAAAAACACGTAACTGTTAATGTTTCGTATGATACACGGTTTTTTTTGCACCTTATCAATTCACCTATGGTGAATATAAATTGCTGTTTTTAGATTTACGAGGAATGCCTGCGTCAATGACAATGCTGTGTTTGCAAAAGTCAAAAAACAAGTACCTGTTATGGTTTCGTATGATACACGTTTTTTTTTTGCACCTTTCAATTCTTCCTGTGAGTGATAAGAAATTGCTGTTTTAAAGATTTACGTAGATGCTGCGTCAATTGAACAATGCTGGGTGTGCAAAAGTCAAAAAACACGTAACTGTTAAGGTTTTTGGTATAATAAACGGTATTTTATTGCACCTTTCAATTCACCTGTGGTGAATATAGAATTGCCGTTTTAAGATTTACGTGGATGCTGCGTTCAATGAACAATGCTGGGTGTACAAAAGTCAAAAAACTACGTAACTGATTATTTTTGGTATAATAAACGGTATTTTTTAACACCTTTCAATCACTGTGGTGAATATAGAATTGCTGAGTTATAAGATTACGTGGTGCTGCGTCAAAGACAATGCTTGGGTTTGCAAAAATCAAAAACCACACACTGTTATGTTTTTTCCGTATGATACACGGTATTTTTTTCACCTTTTCAATTTCACCTGTGGTGAATATAGAATTGGCTGTTTAAGATTTACGTGGATGCTGCGTCAATGACAATGCTGGGTGTGCAAAAGACAAATACACGTAACTGTTAGGTTTTCGTATGACACACAGTATTTTTTTTGCACTATCAATTCACCTGTGGTGGAATATAGAATTGCTGTTTTAAGATTTAACGTGGATGCTGCGTCAATGAACAATGCTGGGTGCGGCAAAAGTCAAAAAACACGTAACTGTTAGTTTTCGTATGATACACCGGTATTTTGGCAACAAACACCCTGTGCTGACTACAAATTGCTGGATTGTAATTGTACCTGCAAGGTGGATAGATCAACAGTCACAGTTGTAATGGGTAAAATTAAAATGAACACATAACTGAAATGTATACTAATAATAAAAGTGGAGAATTGCACCTAACAAAGAGACTGCAGTTACTAGAAATGATAGTATCCAATATAAGTTTTTTTTGGTTTATATTTCAGGGCCCCCCCTGGCCCAATATCCAGGAAATATTTCAGTAGCAAAATGTTAATAATAAAGTGTATTCCACTACAATGTCTACACTAAGTCTTGGTGAAACTTTATCCAGTGGTTCTTTATAGATAGACTTGTCTGTGTTCGCCCGCGGGTGCCGCCTCCCGCTCTGTGCCTCCTCCCTCGCCCGTGAATTTACAGCGGTAGAATGCTGCTTTAAAATTCTCTATAATACATAAAAATCTTCAAATCTCTATGTCTAGCTAAATGAAGGATCACAGCTAATAGTAGAGGTTTCTCTGTGCAGTAAATAGACTACCCATTTCGCTGAGCTGTTGTGCCACAGGCAAGCGCAGTCCTATCCCTATAGACGTGAAAGAGACACTGAAGCTGAAACAGAAACGACTGTTCTATTAAAACGAGGTCATGTAATTTTTCCAGTCTCACAATCGCAACCATACACATCCCAGTCATGACGTCGCACACCAACATCTCACCCTGCTCTAATTCTGTAATCTGATTTGCTGCCGCCAAAATTACAGTATAAGCGCCGAAAAAGGCGCGATCTTAAAAGAAGATGCTCAGATTCTTAACCATAATTATCGCATGATCTAGAAATTTCGATCACCATAAAAACCTTGCGATTTCAACTTTGTAGATAAAAAGCGCTCACACTACTGAAAACATATTATAATTTTTTGGGTCCTCTTGCTGTGAGATAAAGCAATAATAAAAGGGACCTTTATGAACAGAAATGTGGCTTTCTATTGGAATTTCTCCCTCACAATTTTAACAGTGGCTGAGACGTCATTTTTAATAATTTTTTGGGTCATGCTCGCTTTGAAATGCAACAATACTACAGTCCCTATTCTAAAAAAAAATGTTTCTCATCAGACTTTTGTTTATTCACAATTGTCAAAGTAGGCTCAAGGGTCATGTTTTGAATTTTGGGGGTCATATTTGCTGTGACATGCAGCTATAACTATACAGGTCTATTCTAAAAAATGTTGTTTCTAACAGACATTAGTTCTTCCAATTGTCCAAAGTGGCTCCAAGGGGTCATGCTTTGAATTTTTGGGGGCGATTTTGCTTGTGACCATGCAGCATACTTCGGGTCCTATTATAAAAAAAATGTTTTTTCTAACAGGACATTGATCTCACAATTTGTCCAAAGTGGTCCAAGGGTCATGCTTTTGAATTTTTGGGGCATTTTCCTGTGACATGCAGGCTACTACTACTGGGTCCTATTATAAAGATTTTTTTGTTCAAACTAGACATTGTTCTTCACAATTGTCCAAAGTGTCTCAATGGTCATGCTTTTGTGAATTATTGAGGGAGGGCATTTTCTGTGACATGCAGCTAATACTACAGGTCCTAATCATAAAAAATGTTTTGTTTCTAACAGACATTTTATATTCACAATGGTCAAAAGTGGCTCATGGGTCATGTTTTAATTTTTGGGGGCATTATAGCTGTGACATATGCAGCTAAACTCACAGGTCCTATTATAAAAAAAAAATGTTTGTTTCTAACAGAAATTTGATTCTTCACAATTGTCAAGAGTTGCTCAAGGGTGGATGTGCTGTCAGAAACTAGGAAATAGGTAGACACTAGATTGATGGACACATATTGCAAAATGACCATGTTCTTGCAAGATCATTAACAAAGCTAGCAATCCCAGTATTGAGACAACCCATTTTAAAAATACAATTAATAAAAGAGAACAAAGACATAGTGGGATGCCATCCATTTTAAAAATGTTTTTCTAGAATTAAACTATCTAAAAAACTTGCATGTACAAAATAGCCTGTTAAAAAAATTCCTCTGAATTGTACAAGGGGAGATACAGGGAAAACTGACCAGATTAGGTTTATACAGAGGACCATGGAGTATGGAGAACATCGGACCGAGAAAACAAAAGTTTAATAACAGAGGGAAAAACCCAAAATTTCCTCCAGCACATTGATACAATGAGAAAAATGAATGCCAAGAAAAAGGGCACCTGGGTTGTACAGAGCTTAACCACCAGTATTTCCAATGTGAAGCTCCGAATTGGTCCGCACTCATCGACGGAGGGGCAACGCGCTACCCAGGTCTTGACTGTGTACTGAGGTAAGGCTGGAGGTCTTACCCTCCACTTCCGCTTTCCGCACTCTGACTTCAAGCACGACTGTTGATCGTTGCGGCTCATAAGGGCCATTTAAACCTGGCGTTGTTATAGATGACGTCAGTAACCGCCAGTCCTGGCTCTCAACCCGCACCCACTGTAACTCCGGCCCTGGCTGCTGAACCTGCGTGTTTTAATAGATGACAAGACGCGAGCTTGGGCACTCACCGCACCCACTGTAAGTCCTGGTCCCTGCAGCCCCCCCCAGCTGGACCTCCGCGTTAACAGTTGCTGATGACCAGCACTGGCTCTCACCCGTTATGGGCGAATAAGGAGAGCTTCAAATTTCTCTAAAAATCAATGTGACAAGGTGATTTCTGTGAGGTTAAGTAGTGTCAAAAAGGGCTCCAGGGCTGGACACAAATTGCGCAATTTGAGGCTTAAAATTTTCTGGCTGGAGTGACTATGGGTCCACATTCATCTGATCTCCAGGGGAGTCGTCCCCTAATCACCTGAAGAAGATTTTGGAGGAAAAATGAAACCATTGGAATTGATTTGCTGAATCACTCTCAGAAGCAGAGGGCAAATGGTTATTCTCAACTACGAAGGTTGTTTTGGGATGGATTAGGACATTTTATTATTACATATGGGGGTGTACGGACGAATTAACACCATCAACACACGTGTACAAAATATCTTTAAAAACTGCAGGGAGGGTGGATGTTGTATGTTATCACACTTAAAAAAACAAATGAAATAATGTAAAAATAAATAAACTTTTATTTGGTAAACAGTTAAATTAAGGTCATTCTGTGGCAGGGGGGAGGTATGGGCAATGTCCAGGGAAAATAAAATGGTGGTTGAAAAGACTCCTTTTTCCGGCACTTTTTAAAATTTGGGGGTCATGCAGGTTTGGGGCTCTGCTGCGTTCCAGGACAGGGATGTCTATGGCCAGTGAAACTAAAATGGTGGGTTTAAAGAATCCTTTTTCTGGCACGTTTTAAATGTGGGGGTCATGCAGGTTTGGGCTCATGCTGTGGTCCAGGACAGGGACAGTTATGTCCAGTGAAAATAAAATGGTGGTTGAAAGACTTTCCCTTTTTCCGGAACTTTTTAATCTGGGGGTTTATGCTGGTTTGGGGCTCATGCTGTGGCCCAGGACAGGTATGGTCAATGTCCAGTTTAAACTAAAATGGTGGTTGAAATACTCCTTTTCTCCGGCACTTTTTAATGTGGGTCAGACAGGTTTAATGGTCATACTGTGGTACAGAACAGGTATAGTCAATGTCCAGTTCAACTAAAATGGTGGTTGAAAGACTCCTTTTTCCGGCATTTTTAAATCTGGGGGTCATGCAGGTTTGGGGCTCATGCTGCATTCCAGGACAGGGATATTCAATGTCCAGTTCAAGTAAAATGATGGTTCCCAAAACATACTGCCTTCGGCACTTTTTAATTTGTGGGTCATGCAGGTTTAAGGGCCATGCTGTGGTGCAAGACAGGGATTAGTGAATGGTCTGTGTTTTTTTTTTCTGGGGCTTTTAAACCTAAGTGGTTTGCCTAAGATGTAGATTTCCATTTGACTTTGTGGATGTTAAATTTCCCACTTCTAGCCGCTTGGGTGAAAATAAAGTGTTTTTGTTCCCCATGACTTTAATGGTCATCGGCGAAATCTATTATCAAATATGGGATATTATTCTGGGGGTGTGGATCTGACTAATGATTTCAGTAACTTTCCTTAAACTTGCGTATTTATCCGATGAGTCAAACTGGCACCTCCCTTTTTAAACACTGAAAACCATTGGGGGTGGGGGGAAAAAAAAAAAAAAGAAAAAAAAAATTTGGGGTTGTTCAGTCCCGTTTTTTTTCCCTGGGGCCCCGAAGGATTAAAACCCCATCCAATCGTTAAAATTTTTAAAATCATTTCCAAACATGGATAAGTTGGAGTCCCTAAAAATTCTTTTTTTTTTTAAAAAATTTTTTTATTTTTGTTTCTTAAAAAGAAGTTTTTAGGAAAACATGAAAAAAGTTATGTTTTGGGAGGGTTTTAGGGGAAAAAACCCTACCGGTTACCCGGATATTTAGGTGGAAAAACAGGAAAGGAAAAATGGAAAAAAATTTCAAACCCAACCTATAAAAAAAATAATTTAAAAAACTTTTTCCAAAAAATAATTTAAAAAAAAAAACTTAAATTTTTTTTTTTTTTAAAAAAAAAAAAAAAAAATTAAATTAATTTTAAATAAATAATTTAAAAAAAAACAAAAAAAATAAAAACAAATTTACCCCCCCAAAATAAAACACACAATTTTTTGGGGGTGGGGGGGGTGGCCACCCTTTGGGGGGGGGGTGGGGGGGAGGGCAAAAAGGAGAAGAGGGCAATGACACATGATAACTTATGTAGCCCGTGTGGGGAGCACGATAAACAAGGTAACAAAGAAAAGCACAAAAATAGAGTGTGTATCAGCTCACCCAGATCTCTCCTGTCTCCAGTGGAGTCACAGCCGAAGGATTAACCCCATCCACATCGTATCACTGTTCAAAGCATGCAGCTAGCTTCCAAACACTGGATGAAGTGGAGCTCAGCCAGATGAAAAGTTCTTTTTTTTAAAATCCTTTCTTTATTTCTTGTTTCGTTAAAAAGAATTATGTATCAATGCACATAGGAAGTTGCATATACATGAAAAAAAGTTAATCCAGTTTGGCCGACGCGTTTCAGGAGACAACAACTCCGTTACTCATGGCCCTTACTCATGGATATTCTGGAGGTGGCAAAAACAGGAGAAGGAAACAGAGTGGCACAATGACACAGTGTGGAGGTCACGGCAGCAGCAGCATGAGGTCAGACAGGGGAAACAATGACATTCTGGGGGTGGCAAAAACTGAGTAGGCCACAGAGTGCCAATAAAACACAGTTGGGGTTCCGGCAGAGCAGCATGAGGTCAAACATGGCACAATGACATTCTGGCGTGACAAAAACAGAGTAGGCCACAGAGTGCACAATGACAAAGTGTGGAGGTTCACAGCAGGCAGTAGCATGAGGTCAGACAGGGGCACAATGATATTCTGGAGGTGGAAAAAAAACAGGAGAATGCCACAGAGTGGCACAATGACACATTGGGAGGTCAGGGGCACCCAGAGCATGAGGTCAGACAGTGGCACAATGACATTCTGGAGGTGGCAAAAAAGGAGTAGGCCACAGAGCGGCATAATGACAGAGAGTGGAGGTGAGGCGCAGGAGCAACAGCATGAGGTCAGAGAGTGGCAAAATTTGACACAGTGTGGAGGTCACGGCACAGCAGCATTAGGTCAGACAGTGACACAATGACATTCTGGGGGTGGCAAAAACTGGAGTATGCCACAGAGTGGCACAATGACACAGTGTGGAGGTCACGGCAGCAGCAGCATGAGGTCAGGGGGTGGCACAATGTCATTCTGGAGGTGGCAAAAACTGGAGTAGGCCACAGAGTGGCACAATGACAAGGTGTGGAGGTCAAGGTAGCAGCAGCATGAGGTCAGGCAGTGCCACAATGACTTTTCTGGGGTGGCAAAAACAGGATAGGCCACAGAGTGGCACAATGGACAGAGAGTGGAGGTGACGGCGGCAGGAACAACAGCATGAGGTCAGAGAGTGGCACAATGACACAGTGTGGATGTCACGGCACCAGCAACAGCAGCAGCAGCATGAAATCATAGAGTGGCAAAATGGCGGCATCAGAATAGTGGCTGAGGCAGGTAGTTTGAACCCAGACTCATTTCTCACAGTTTGGGTGAGGCGTCATGGCTGAGTAGTCTGACGCCTAAGGCACGGTGTGGGAAAAACCTGGCCGATCCATGCCCGATTCATCTTGACAAAGGTCAGTCGTTTCCACATTTCCGTGGGACAAGCGGGTTCTCCTTGGGGTAACGATTGCCCCCGCCGCACTGAACACTCGCTCTCATGCCACACTACTGGCCGGGCAGGACAGATTCTCCACTGCAAACTCGGCAAGTTGCGGCCACACATCCAGTTTGGCTGCCCAGTAGTCCAGCGGATCTCTAACTGGGGTGGCAGAGTTGCTGTCCAAGTAGGCCACCACCTGTTGGTTCGGGGTCTGCTCCAGGTCCTGCTGCGCTGGGGGACTGCCCTCCTCACTAGGCGGGTGAAGGAAGCTGCACATCAGTGACTCCAATTTCAGGTTGCTGCTGATGGAGCTGGTACTGCTGCTCCAGCCCCCCCCTCCCCCCTCCCTCCACTATCCCCCAGCAGCCGTGGCAGGAGTACGTGAGCGCTGAAGAACCCCCCAGTCAGACCTGTCAAAGGAGGGACGATGCCGCACATAGGCAGCGGCCAACAGACTACGGAGGATTTCCCTATAGTATTTGAGTTTGTCCTCCCTCTCAATAGCTGGGAAAAAGGCTCCCATTTTGGACCGGTAGCGGGGGTCCAATAGGGTGGAGAGCCAGAAGTCATCGCTCTGCCCGATGGAGACTATTCGGCTGTCACTAGCCGGGGCAAATCAGCATGCTGTGGGCCATCTGCACAAGTGACTCCGAGGGGCTCCCTGCCTCCTTCTCCACTGTATACTGCCACGGTCTTGCGGTCATCGCCTCACTTCCTCATCTCCATCTACCTCCTCCACTGTTTCCTGCTCCTACTCCCCTTGTCACTGGGTAGAAAATCCACACATTTCACCAGACAAATCTTCTGCTCCAATGTCCTCCTCCTCCATTTCATCCCCACCGGACTCATGTGGCCACGAGATGTAGTCGCCACGTCTCCAGTCCCCTGCCCAGACAGATTTTTCATCATCTGTTCCAGGACATGAAGCAGGGGAATGACGTTATTCATCCCGTAGTCCTGGCGACTGACAAATAACGTGGCCTCCTCGAATGGCCTCAACAAACGGCAGGTGTCACGCATGAGCTGCCACTGGCTGACATCAAGTTACACAGGGGAGTACTCCTGTCCGCCTGGATCATCAAAAAATCTTAATGGCCTTTCTCTTTTCATACAGTCGGTCCAACATGTGCAGGCTGGAATTCCAACGGGTGGAAACATCACATATCAGAGTGTGTTGGGGGAGGCCGTTCTGCCGCTGCAACTCGAGGAGGGTGTTCCTGGCTTTGTAGGAATGGATGAAGTGCATGCACAGTTTCCTGCCTTTTTCAGAATCTTTCTGAAGATCGGTGGAAGACTTCAGGAACCTTTTCCACAACCAGATTGAACACGAGCGCCATGCAGGGTGCATGGACCATCCCTACTCGGTGCAGCACGGACAACATGTTCCTCCCATTGTCCATCACCATGGTTCTGATTTGCAGTTGGCGCGGAGAAAGCCACACATTGATTTCTTGCTGCATGACGCGAAGCAGTTCCTCCCTTGAGTGACTTTGTTCGCCGAGGCAAGCCAGGTGTAGAACTGCGTGACACCGCTGTGCCCTGCACATGTGGTATGATGGAGCAGTACTTGTGGAGGCTGAGATTGGGGTGGTGGTGGAGGAGGCGGACATTGGCGCAGGAGCCGCAGTTTGACAACGTGGAGGAGAAAGCGGCGTATCCTGTCCAAGTTGTTGGTTGTGCCGGGCCCCAGAAGAAAATTCACCCAGTGGGCCGAAAAGGACATGTACTGGCCCTGACCGTAGTTACAGCTCCAGACGTCCGTGCTGCCGTGCACCTTGAAACAAACCGATAAGCTTAAGGATTTGGCCCACCTTCTGTTCTACATATTTATGAAGTGCTGGTTCCCTGCCTTTTTGGAAAATAAATCACGGCTTTGAACTCTCCATCTCGCTCGGCACAAGCCATAAGTTCTCTGAACGGTGCAGAGTCCACCATTTGGAAAGGGGGGGACTGCAGCACCAACAACTTGGACAGGAGTACGGTCAGCTTCTGCACCTTAGGATGGTTGGACGCATACTGTTGTCTCTTTGAAATTGCCTCGCTGAACAACTGCTGGCGCCATGAGTAGCGAAGAGCAGGAGTATCTGGACCGGGAGATGATGGCAAAGAGAAACAGATCCCTTCTGCAGAGGTGGTGGAGCCTTTACTGGCTGCAATGGCATGCGTGCCACTGGGTGCTGCTGTTGCTGGTTGCTGCGGCAGCAGGATGGCCCAAACCACATCTGAGCCACGTTTCTTCCAGGCCACCGGATGGTGACGCTGCATGTGTTGACGCAGGGCTGTGGTGCCAATGTTAGCTCCCTGGCCACGCTTCATTTTCTGCCTACAGATTCTACATATACCCATATTCGGCTCCTCCGGTGTCTTAGCAAAGAACTGCCACACCGCCGAGTATCTGATTTTACTGCCAACGCTCCGCACTGAGTGACTACTACCGCCGCTGCCTCGCTGAGCCCCTGTGCTGCTACTTTCTTGGACCTGCAAAGCGGGTTTTTTACCCTGTGGCCACTTGGCTCCCTACCTCACACTGCTACTATCCTGCTGACTCACGGCCACACAACCCACTTGCTGGCTGCGCCGCTGCCTGATGCACAAGCTGACGCCCTCTTCTCCTGACGATGATGAAGCCCTTGCCTCACCCGGCTCCCAAGTGTGATCGGCTACATCATCATCGATTTGTGTTTCATCGTCACTGCTGTCCTCATCACTGGTCTTGGTATGTAAGGCTGACCCCCTCACAACATGACCTCCCATGCCAATCTCCACATCTATACTTTGCCGCTACTGCAAGAAGAGGTATATTGGCCCCATTTCTTAGCTGCCAAGTAGCTGCTGACTGCCCTCTCAAATTGTTCATCCTCGCTATATAGTGACCTGAGCCAGAACCCACATAGTAGTCTCTGGCTGAGGGAACCGGATGGGACAGAGGCTGGTTGAGGACAGGTGAGGGCCGCTGATCTGCTCCGGGCCATGCCAACTAAGGTTTGTGTCTGACGTTCCACCGACTCTTGGCTGGGGTTGTCAGATGTCATCTGGGAGGAAGTGGGTGACCTAGTTAAACCAAATCAAGAACCCTTGGGTTTCTGGTCAAACACACGGCCGCTAGATGACAGCGGCAGTTTGTGACCTCACCGAGTGACCCCTGCTGCGACTTACCCTTGCTGTGCTGCGATCTGGGCCTGCTCCAGGAATGTTTGTGCCACTGCCACTCGCAGGTGAAGAGCCTGCCACCTCTCTGTCTCACATACTGTTTGTTCTAAAATGTACAGACACTGTTTGATGAAGATATCTGTATAATGATAAAAACACACCCTGTAAATTTTATCCAAATGAACCCAGTAACAAGCTTGGGTAAAACCTTTTGGGTATTAATTGCGCTCCACAAATGGCCAGGGGAAAAAATTTTCTTGTATGTTCGTTTAAAAAACTGTGTATTTTACTGAATGTAAAAGCACAAACAGGCTTTAAAAAAACCTTCGGATATTGAAATAAAGCTACAGGCAAATTTTCTTCTTTTGGGGGTGAAAAAGAAGGTTTCTTTTAGTGACCACAACAGCAGAACAATGCTTAATTAACCCCTGGATGTAAATTGCGCAAAGGAATTGAGCAACCAAAAACTACCAGCTTTGTAGCGTGTTACAATTGCGTGTATTTTACGGTACACAAAAAGAGAAAAACTTGTAATTAACCTTCGGTTATGAATTTTGCTACAGGAAACATGTATTTTTTGGCGGTGAAAAAGACTGTTTCTTTTAGTGTCCACAACAGTAGAACAACGCTTAATTAACCCCTGGATGTAAATTGCGCAAAATAATTGAGCAACCCAAAAAAAAACCCGCTTTGTAACGTGTTACAATGGCGTGTATTTTACAGTACACAACAAGAGAAAAACTTGTAATTAACCTTCGGTTTTGGATTATGCTACAGGAAAAATTTCTTTTTTGGCGGTGAAAAAGACAGTTTCTTTTAGTGACCACAACTGCAGAACAACACTTAATTAACCCCTGTATGTAAATTGTGCAATAGAATTTAGCAATCAAAAACTACCATCTTTGTAGCGTGTTATCATGGTGGGTAGTTTACGGTACACAACAAGAGAAAAACTTGTAATTAACCTTCGGTTATGAATTATGCTACAGGAAAATTTTCTTTTTTGGCGGTGAATACATGAATTCAACAGTAACAGGCTTAGGTAACCCTTGTATATTCAATGTGCTTTGAGCAGATAGCATTAAAATGTATATGCAGCTACAAAATTTGGGCGCAACACTTGACTTCAGTTCCAATAAACCCCCCAAAATCAGAATTAGAACGTTAAGAGAAGCATGCTCTTGGACAAGCTGGACAAACCCCCAAAACGGCTGATAAAAATTAGTTCTTTAGGGAAGAGATATCATAACAGCCGTTTGGCAGCACCTTCCCTAATCAGTACAGTGAGAGCGGTATGAGCTCCCAGCGTCGCGCCCGGACTTAAATAGTGCGGTGACATCACAGAATCCCGCCGGTCTCTGATTGGCTTCATCTCTGCACATGTCATGTAGGCTATGCCCTTCTCTCCCCGAGTTTTTTGCCCCATGTAACGCCATGTGCTCGCACCCCTTTATCAATCAAAAGCACACTTCGTTCACGCGAAGTACCCCAAACTTCGACTTCGTTCTGAACCGAAGTTTTCCTGAAATTCTAAACGAATTCCACTTCGTTAGAATCAATTCGCCCATCTCTAGTTGTATCATTTCATTGAATGGTCTTCAGAATAAGGGGTCAGTGAATACAAGCAACTTTGCAATTGGATGTCATTAGCAAAGCTGTCTTGTTATCACAGGATCCCTTATCTTCTGTTTGGTTTACACTGATCTCCAGTCTTGGCCGGATCCCTCCTCCTTGCATTTCACTAGCATTTCACGAGCTCATTTACATTCTGTTCAGCCCCCGGTCGGCTGTATTCACAGAGCTTGCATTCCTGCCTCTCATTCAAAGTAAGGGACTGGCACATTTTCACTCTGCACAGCCAGATTAAACAGAATAACACTGCAGGGCTTCTATAATCAGAAAACGGCACATTTGTGTGACTGTGCCTAAACATAGAAGGAGCAGTAGAGGCTGAGAGCATTTCACTCTGCACAGCTCTGGAGGAGTTTATACAAGACTGGATTCAATTGTAACATGAATGCAAGCCTGTGGTATGTAAACAGCTCTTACATACTCTGCATAGGGAGAGACACAGTGACATGTAGAGGGAGGGACACATGGAGCAAGCATGAACAGTGAAGGAGGGATGATTTCATCCCTTCGGTTAAGACACACCCAGCTGGGAAGTGACGAAGCGCCCCTGAATTTCTGTAACTGAGAGGCTGTGAGAGCACTGAAACAAGCTAACTGACGAAGTGATACATCCCCTTTAACCAATAGGGAGCACAATTGCTTGCACACTAAACTGCAGTAGTAATGCATTGCAACACAATGTACAATTATCCCATTACAACCTACTTGAGATATAAGTGCAATAAGATGACAGGTCTTGATGACAGATGATGCTTTATTAATTAGTTGGCAGTCCATGATCACATTGGTGAAGCAGGGCCATTGGCTGATAGAGAGGGATGATCCACTCCTATATAAAGGCTTAGATGTCACTTAGTTAAACTGCCAGGACTCTCCAATATTTCCACTTGACGTATCAGTTGTGATCAACAACCTAAATTTGTCTGATATATATTTTTAAAACTTCCCTCACTTATTACTTTATTTTTTATTCCTCAAAGGATACTCAATCAATAGGGAGCACAATTGCTTGCACACTAAACTGCAATAATAATGCATTGCAACACAATGCACAATTATCCCATTGCAACTCGCTATCAATTAGTTTATCAGTAGAGATGGGCGAATTTCCCGAAATTCGTTTCGTTCACTTCGCCGAATTTCTCGGCAAAAAATAACTTCGTTTCGAATTACTTCTGGACGAATCATGTTAAAAAACAGCTATTTACAGGCTGCACAGAGCCTGCAGGGTGCTGTAGAATGTTGTGCCATGCTTAAATATGCAGAGGGAGCTTGGTTTGGTCTTCATACAATGTTGTGTTTTAGTATGACACGCACATGACTGCTGCCGCTCTTAGAATCGCTTCACTATAAAATTCCCTGGGCACTTAAGAGGGCAAAACTGACCAAAAAACTGAAACGGGAATGTTGCCTGATAAAGTCATGCCAGAGAAAGCTGGAAAAAAACAAGCTGAGAGCTCAGGTGGCACATTAGTGACAGAGTGTGGAGGTGACGGCGGCAGCCACAGCAGCATGAGGTCAGACAGTGGCACCCAAAAACATTCTGGAGGTGGCAAAAACAGGAATAGGCCACATAGTAGCACAATGACACAGTGTGTAGGTCACGGCAGTAGCAGCATGAGGTCAGACAGTGGCACAATGACAGAGTATGTAGGTCACAGCATCAGCCACAGCAGCAGCATAAGGTCAGACAGTGGCACAATGAAAGAGTGAGTAAGTCACAGCAGCAGCCACAGCAGCAGCATGAGGTCAGACAGTGGCACAATGAAAGTGTGTAGGTCACGGCAGCAGCCACTCAGGAGCATAAGGTCAGACAGTGGCACAATGACACAAATGGTAGGTCATGGCAGCAGCCACAGCAGCAGCATGAGTCAGGCAGGGCACAATCACATTCTGGGAGGTGGCAAAAACAGAAGTAGGCCACAGGGTGGCACAAATGACACAGTGTGGAGGTCACGGCAAAAGCCACACCAGCAGCAATGAGGTCAGACAGGTGACACCAATTTACACAGGGTGGTAGGTCACGGCAGCAGCCACAGCAGCAGCATGAGGTCAGACAGTGGCACAATGACATTCTGGAGGTGGGAATAACAGGAGTCGCCCACAGAATGTGACAATGGCCGCGTGTGGAGGTCTCGTCAGCAGCCACAGCAGCAGCATGAGGTCAGGCAGTGGCACAATCACATTCTGGAGGGGGGCAAAAACAGGAGTAGGCCACAGAAAGGGACAATGAAACAGTGTGGAGGTCACGGCAGCAGCCACAGCAGCAGCATGAGGTCAGACAGTGGCACAATGACAGAGTGTGTAGGTCACGGCAGCAGCCACAGCAACAGCAGCATGAGGTCAGACAGTGGCACAATGACACAGTGTGTAGGTCAAGGGCAGCAGCCCCAGCAGCAGCATGAGGTCAGACAGTGGCACAATGCATTTTGAGGGGGCAAAAAAGGGGTAGGCCACAAAGTGGGACAAAATTTTACC
>JAODAL010050718.1:0-27198 GCA_025379985.1 Phyllomedusa bahiana
TCACCATGGTTCCGATTTGCATTTTGGGGAGAAAACCACACATCGATTTCTTGCTGCATGACGCGGAGCAGTTCCTCCCCTTGTGACTTCGTTCGCCGAGGCAAGCCAGGTGTAAACTGCGTGACACCGCTGTGCCCTACACATTGGTATGATGGAGCAGTACTTGTGGAGGCTGAGATGGTGGTGGTGGTGGAAGGAGGAGGAGGCGGACATTGGCATAGAGCCGCAGTTTGACAAAGCGGGGAGAAAGCGGTGTCTCCTGTCCAAGTTGTTGGTTGCCTGGGCCCGGGAAGCACATTCACCCAGTGGGCCGTAAAGGACATGTACTGGCCCTAAATGGTAGTTACAGTTCCAGACGTCCGCGCTGCCGTGCACCTTGGAACAAACCGAATAAGCTCAAGGACTGGCCCACCTTCTGTTCTACATATTTATGAAGTGCGGGTATTTGCCTTTTTGGAAAAAGAAATTACGGTTTGGGAACTCTCCATCTCGGCTTGGAAACAACCCATTATTTCTCTGAAGGGTGCAGAGTCCACCATTTTGGAAAGGGAGGGACTGCAGCACCAACAATTTGGACAGGAGTACGGTCAGCTTAGGATGGTTGGATGCATACTGTTGTCTCATTGCAATCGCCTCGCTGAACGACTGCTGGCGCCATGAGTAGCGAGAGCAGGAGCAATCGGACCGGGAGATTCAAAGAGAAACAGCTCCCTTCTGCAGAGGTGGTGGAGCCTTGACTGGCTGCAATGACATGCTTTGCCACTGGGCGCTGCTGCTGCTTTTGCTGCGGCGGCAGGATGACCACCACATCTGAGCCACGTTTCTCCAAGGCCACCGGATGGTGACGCTGCATGTTTTTGACGCAGGGCCCCTGGTGCCAAAGTTAGCTCCCTGGCCACGCTTCACTTTCGGCCCCCCAGATTCTACATACACCCAAATCGGCTCATCCAGTGTCTTAGCAAAGAACTGCCACACCGCCGAGTATCGGATTTTACCGGCAACGCTCCGCACTGAGTGACACTTGCCGCCGCTTCCTCGCTGAGCCCCTGTGCCGCTACTTTCTTGGACCTGCGAAGCGGGTTTTTTACCCCGGGCCGCTTGGCTCCCGACCTCACACTGCTGCTAAACCTGCTGACTCACGGCCCAAACCACGACCCACTTGCTGGCTGCGCCGCTGCCTGACACGCAAGCTGACGCCCTCTCTCCTGAATATGATGAAGCCCTTGCCTCACCCAGCTCCCAAGTGTGGTCGGCTACATCATCATCTATTTGTGTTTCATCGTCACTGCTGTCCTTTATCACCGTTTCCCTTGTTATGCATAGGCTTGACCCCTCACAACATGACCTCCCATCCACTCTCAACATCTATACTTTGCCGCCTACTGCAAGAATCAGGGGATATTGGCCCCATTTCTTCGCTGCCAAGTAGCTGCTGACTGCCCTCCTCAATTTGTTCATCCTCGCTATATAGTGGCACTGAACCCAGACCACATAGTAGATCTCTGGCTGAGGGAACCGGATGGGACAGAGGCGGGTTGAGGACAGGTGAGGGCCGCTGACCCGCTCCCGGGCCAGCCAACTAAGGGTTGTTTCTGACGTTCCCACCGACTCTTGGCTGGGGTTGTCAGATGTCATCTGGGAGGAAGTGGAGGACCTAGTCAACCAATCAAGAACCCTTGGGTTGCTAGTCAGCACACGGCCGCTAAATGACAGCGGCAGTTGTGGCCTCACCGAGTGATCCCTGCTGCGAAGTCCCCTTGCTGTGCTGCGACCTGGGCCTGGAATGTTTGTGCCACTGCCACTCGCAGGTGAAGAGCCTGCCACCTCTCTGTCTGACATACTGTTTGTTCTAAAATGTACAGACACTGTTTGATGAAGATATCTGTATATGATAAATACACACCCTGTATTGGACTCCAAATGAACCCAGTAACAAGCTTGGTAACCTTTGGATATGAATTGCCCTCCACAAATGGGCAGGAAAAATTGACTTGTATGTGCCGTTTAAAATCTCTGTGTATTTTACCGAATATAAAAGCACAAACAGGCTTAATTAAACTTCGGATATGAATTATGCTACAGAATTTCTTCTGTGGTGGTGAAAAACAAAGTTTCTTTTACTGAGTACAACTGCAGAACAACACTTATTTAACCCCTGGATGTAAATTGCGCCAAACAATTGAGCAACCACAAACTACGAGCTTTGTAGCGTGTTACAATGGCGTGTTTTCTACGCTACACAACAAGAGAAAGAAATTGTAATTAACCATTTGCTTGTGAATTAGGCTACAGGAAAATTGTATTTTTTGGCGGTGAAAAAGACGGTTTCTTAGAGTCACCACAGCAGCAGAACAACGCGTAATTAACCCCTGGATGTAAATTGCGCAAAAGAATTGAGCACCACAAACTACTAGCTTTGTAGCGTGTTACAATTGCGTGTTTTCTACGCTACACAACAAGAGAAAAAATTGTAATTAACCTTTGCTTGTGAATTATGCTACAGGAAAATTTTAATTTTTGGCGGTGAAAAAGACGGTTTCTTGGAGTCACCACAGCAGCAGAACAACGCTTAATTACCCCCTGGATGTAAATTGCGCAAAAGAATAGAGCAGCCACAAACTACTAGCTTTGTAGCCTGTTACAATTGTGTGTTTTCTACGCTACACAACAAGAGAAAAAATTGTAATTAACCTTTGCTTGTGAATTATGGTATAGGAAAATTGTAATTTTTGGCGGTGAAAAAGACGGTTTCTTGGAGTCACCACAGCAGCAGAACAACACTTAATTAACCCCTGTATGTAAACTGCGCAAAAGAATTGAGCAGCCACAAACTACTATCTTTGTAGTGTGTTACAATTGCGTGTTTTCTACGCTATACAACAAGAGAAAAAAATGTAATTAACCTTCGGTTATGAATTATGCTACAGTAAAATTGTAATTTTTGGCGGTGAAAAAGACGGTTTATTTTTGTCACAAAAGCAGCAGAACAACGCTTAATTAACCCCTGGATGTAAATTGCGCCAAACAATTGAGCAACCACAAACTACGAGCTTTGTAGCGTGTTACAATGGCGTGTTTTCTACGCTACACAACAAGAGAAAAAATTGTAATTAACCATCACTTGTGAATTAGGCTACAGGAAAATTTTATTTTTTGGCGGTGAAAAAGACGTTTTCTTGGAGTCACAGCAGAAAAAACAACGCTTAATTAACCACTGGATGTAAATTGCGCAAAAGAATTGAGCAGCCAAAAATGAAGTGGTATTTGTATTGTAAAAACGCTGTTTCTTTAAATGAATACAACAGGAACTGACTTAGATCCCCCTTGGATATTCAATGTGCTGTGAGCAGATAGCATTAAAATGTATATGCAGCTGCAGTGGACGCACACTGGACTTCAGATCCAATACCTCAAAAAATCAGAAATAGAACAAGAAGAGAAGGAGTCATTGAGACAAGCTGAGACACCCCACAAAAATCGCTGTATAAAAATCAGTTCTTCAGTAAGAGCTATCACAATCAGCCGCGGCAGCACCTTCCACTGATCAGTACAGTGAGAGGAGTGTGAGCTCCCAGCGTCGCGCCCGGACTTAAATAGTGCGGTGACGTCACAGAATCCCGCCGGTCTCTGATTGGCTTCATCTTTGCACATGTCATGCAGGCTATGCCCTTCTTCCTCCTAGAGTGCTTTGCCCCATGTAACGCCATGTGCTCGCAGCCATTTAATCAATCAAAAACACACTTCGTTCACCCGAAGTACCCCAAACTTCGACTTCATTCAGAACCGAAGTTTTCCTGAAATTCTAAACGAATTCCACTTCGTTAGAATCAATTCACCCATCTCTACTTGCCATATTAAATCATGTCTTTTATTTAGACCCCCAGGATATCTTTTCACTAGTCTATACATCCACCAGGCTTCGCTGGCGTAAAGCTTCTTCCTGTAATCACCACTCCTGACTGGTCTGTTAACTCGTTCAATGCCTAGAAATTACCCGCATGTACCTCTGTGAAATGCTTTGAGGCCATGGAAATGCCCACACTTAAGGGTTTCTGTGCATCCAATAGATGCCTCAGAATGCGCACTTTCAAAGCGGTTGTGGTGCACCCTACATATTGAACCTTATACTTGTAACGTGATAAGGTACACTACAAATCATATATTACAATTAATATAGGAGGCAAAATTAAAATGTGCCTCATTCATCATGGAAAAAAATTCTTTCGAGCTCTCCATATGATCACAGGCAGTGCAGCGGGTATAGCCGCATTTATACGAGCCTTTTATAGACAACCAGTACGTATCAGTTTTACGAATATCTGAAAAAAAAGGCTAGGGGATAGGAGAGATCCCAACGTCGGACCTCTTCTTGATACAAAGCGATTTATTAGTTTCTGCAACAATATGTCTCATATTAACTTGTATCATCAACAAAGGTTTGTTGACAATGTTACAGTCCACAGTTTAGTGTTGAGCGATGAAATCGAAAAAAGTTTAAATCGGGCAGATTAAAATTTTGGTTCCACGATGAAGAGATTATTTTTCTTAAAATCTGATCAATATTCGACATTGCGGATTCCAATTGCGCCATTTTCGTCACTTCCTGTAATTTTGGCGGCCAGCCAATCAGCGCAGAGCACGGGGGCGGGTTGAAGGGGTGAAGAACGACACCAGTGAGGTGTGTAGGGATCTAATTGGCTGCTGAAATTACATGACCTAATTTTATCTGTGTCACTGCACTTTTTTAAAAGCTAGCAGAGATTGTTTGCCAGCGTTTTTACAACTGAAAAGGATCCTTTTTTTAGTAGTTAGCTTTGGGTACAGCAAGATTTCAGAATTTAAACTAGTATTAGTTAAGATTTGGAAAACGCTCCAATGCCTGAACAGCACAGCTGTTTGGGGGGGCGGGGGGAAGGGGCACGTCTGGTTCGGGGGGGGCAGATCCTGCATCAGACATATTTGTCCTCTCAAGCCACTGTGAAATATCACTAAATTTTCTGTATAGCCAGCATCCACCAAAGTCTGTGTTCAGGGTGTCCCTTTCTTGTGTGGTGCACATCTGCATTTATATTCAAAATTGTCCTTTTCAGCCACGGTTGAAATGCACCCAATTTTATTTTCTTGCGTTGCCAGCTGCCAAGCAAGAGTTTCCAAGGTTTTGTTCCCTTTCCCTTTTTGGGGTGCACGTCAGAAATTTATATTACTCATATTTCTCGGGTACGTTTGTCCCTGCTGTTGCTACCTGTCCAATGTTTCGGTTACCCATTGAACGGAATGGATTATTTTAGCCTGTGAATTTTTTTCTGTGTCTCTTGTAGCCTAATTGTCTTGACTAAGATGTACAACATATCCAGTTTACTGTTGTGGATGTTAATTCCGGCTTTACCTCGCTTGGTGTAAAATGAACCTGGTGTTCTCCTCCCATAAAATTTATTGGGAATCAGAGATTAATCGCAATCGAGGATCGAACATCGATGAGATGATTCCTCAAAATCTGAAATCGACTCGGAGCAGATTATTGGCCAAATCACTCATCACTATTTGTAACCAGTGTATTAGAAGTATCCTTCACGCTAAGGTCCTGTTTTTGCTTCAATAAATTTTCTCTAGGAATGGAGCAAATTTTCCTAACTGCTATATCCAACAACCATTTTGAGTACCCACTTGGTTCAATCTTTCACAGACATCTTTTTGATGATCCAGAAATTGCTCTGGCACAGAGCAATTCCTTGTGATCCTAATAAGCTCACCATACAGGATACTCTCGATGACATGTCGTGGGTGATTAGAACTAGTATGTAATATGGAGTTTTTCACCATCTTCTTCCTATAAGGCTCACGTCTAAATACTTAACAACCACCGCATGCCATTCCATGGTAAAACGTAAATTCATGTCATTGGTATTAACAGTAGCCTGGCCCATGGTACCCCCCCACACACACCAAACTCTTATGATGCAGTTTTGACAGATTTTTTTATTACTTACGTTGAATTTTTACTGGGTAGTCTGGAGTATACAGTGATGATGTGATGCGCCATGGCCAGAGAAGTTGCTGATTGATTAAAGCAAGTGTAACGTCCACAAGTGAAAGCCTGAAGTTTACTCTGAGCTACTGCTATCTGTTTATATTTGTAATTGACGGTGCACCACATGACCACTACTCTTCCCATCATCCGCAATACCTGCCCATATCTTTTCAGCAATATCAAAAGACCAATGTATTTAGATAAAAATCTACATTTAACATTCCCTACTTGATGAAAGCTAATCTTTGAAATGAGAAGCCCCCTTCAGTGGCCTGAGATAATTGACACATGATTACATACAGGTAATCATGCAGCACTACCCATATGTATATGTGATCACTGGTTGAAGGACAGTTTAACAAATATACAAACAAATAGTAACAGAGAAAATACCAACTCTGATCTTAATATTATTAGTTCCTTGATCAAGCCTGCTTTCTGCAATGTGCAAGTGGCAGGATTTCCATGAAGCCATATTTGCCAATGCCAGCATCACTATTTAGAAATCTTAGAAGATAAAGCCAGCATGACTTTGTTCTGTAAAATCATTGTAGAATATGCCAGTGGTCCCTTACAAATATGAAGGGGCTGGTGCATATTTCTATGCACTTGGCCAATACACTGCCATTTGTAAGCATGACAGGATATTCTAAACAAATGCTGTTTAAATAGAGAAAAAACGTTAATGAAAATAAAGAAAAAAAATTGAGTCTTAGAAAAAATATATATAATACATCTCTAAATATTAGGTGTCACCATAATATTTTTTACTAAATACTAAATTAGATAAATAAGAATTAAATGCAAATAAATTGTAAGCAGCTAGGGTGGTTAGGGGAGACAAGAAAGCGCGCCCTAGCACTAATCCAACCGAGCTGTCCCTATCTACTTGCCGTCCCGACCCTAAGTGGTCGGCAACAACTAGGTGACGTTCCCTGCTTATGCCAAAGTGTACACAGAGACAAAATGAGACAAACAGGCACAGAATAATTGTTGCCAGAAAAGGGTCAGAACCGAAAGGGCAAAAGAGGCAAAAACAATACGAAAGAATAGTGCCAGAAAAGCAAGCCAGAGACTATAAGATCAGAAATAGTAATACAGCAGATCACCAGCTATGTTCAACAAAGACTTACAACAAGTACAGGTTGTACAGGGTGTTTTTATGGGATGCCAGAGTCCCATGTCCAAGATACGATTTGACCAGCACTGTGACATCCAGACTAAACAAATCACAGCCTAGACAGGAAGGAATCTGAGTGGTGAAGGAGCTGTCTATAAACACTGGCTTAAAGGAGTTTTGCCACGATGTAATGTTGACATGGGATCCTCCAAAATGGGTATTTAATCACTTTTCTAAATATATGTGATTACAAAAATTGCAATCTGAGAGAGTTACAGGCTGCCTTACCTGCCCTTAGTTACTTAAAAGCTTCTATTAGATACGACCTGACAAGAGCTGCTGGCCGGGCTTGCGCAGAGAACACTTCTTATCTGATGAGAGGGAGCTGAAGAAGCTTTCAAGGCACCGGGTAGAAATATGTTGTGTTTTGTATACAGAATCCACTAGTTGTAGTGTGATTATCTGAGTAGATCCCTGCTTTATCTGATGACAGAGAACATGAAGAAGCTTTCAAGCTGCTGTAGAGAAAAGGTGTTGTCTTTTGTATACAGAATCCACTAGTTGTAGTTTGATTATTTGAGTGAACATTTCACACGATCCCTTATGCACAGCTCTGTGCTCTGGCTGTGTCTCTCTCTCTTTTAGCTCAGCATGGCTTGTTTACATTAGCTTATTAGCAGATAAGGCACGTCCTGGCAAAACCCCTTTAACCATCTGCTGCCCAGTACAAAGTCAGCAGAAAATAGACGGGTGTGGCAGAAATCAATTAACACGGAGACAGAACCTAATCAGACCATGTTCAGAACATGCACAGAACATTCACAAATCATGGCCAAAAGCACAGCTTCTGCCATACCTTCCTGATCGAGGACTGCGCTGTGGCCTGAATAGGCATGGTCATGACATATACACAGTTATGCTTGAAATGTATTTAACTGTCTAGAAATTTTTATATTTCTGCATAAAGTTTCTATGAAGATTTTTTTTTTATTTATGCATAATAAGAACCAAGTCAAACAAATGAGTCTAAAAAATTAGATGTTTATTTAGAAGTCATTTGATTTTTTTTACCTAATTTTATGTATCTGTGAGTGTCAAAAGTAAGTGAACCTTTAGAATTAGCAGATAATTTGAAGATAAAATTTGTCAGTTGTTTTCAATAGTATGACAATGAGATACAAGTGGGCAACTTTTTTTATTTGAAGAACAGAGATCTATCAGTCTCATCTTCACAACGCATTTCTGGCTTGGAAGGGTTGGCGTGGTGAAATTTTGTCACCAGTCTGGGGGCATGCAAGTCCCTAGACGCCATCCACACCCGTTCCTCCAGACCATACCCCCTCCAGTGTACAATATTCTTGAGATAGTTCTGAACGTTGCGTGAGTTGATTATACGCTCAATTTCTTACTCTAATTCGCCTTGTTTGTCCAAGTGGCAAGGAGGAGGATGACCGACCACAGCAGGAATGTACTTTTTCAGCAGAGATTTGTGGAACACTGGATGAATACGGAGTGAACTCGGAAGGCGGAGTCTGAAAGATACAGGGTTAACGATTTCGATGATAACAAAAGGACCGATAAAGCGAGAGGCGAACTTCATAGACAGAACCCAGAGGCAGAGATTTTTCGTCGAGAGCCACACATTGTCGCCAACAACATATTCGGGTGCGGGTCGGCATTTCTTATTGGCGTATTTAATGTGTTTAAATTGGTCTTCTTCTAGAGTCTCACGACTCCTAGCCCAGACTGTGCACAGTCGCTTAACGACAGATTTTACAGTGGAAAATTTAGATTCGCAAGTCGCAACCTGTAGCGGCGGAGTATCTGGGGTGAAACCCATAATTACAGTAAAAGGGGGGGACAGTCTGGTTGAGGAATTCCCGTGATTGTTAAGGGTGAACTCAGCCATAGGCAAAAACTCACTACACTTCTCCTGGCACTCTGAAACATAGCATCTGAGATATTGTTCTAATGACTGATTAAGTCTCTCAGTTTGGCCATTATTTTCGGGATGGAAGGCAGAGGAGAAGGACAGAGAGATGCCCAATTTACCACAGAATGCTCTCCAGAACCTCGACACAAACTGTACCCCTCTGTCAGACACAATACTGGAGGGAATACCATGGAATCTCAGTATATGAAGAACAAATAAATCGGCGAGAAGTTTGGCTGAAGGTAACTTCTTTAAAGCAATAAGATGACACATTTTAGAGAAGCGATCCACAACCACCCCAATCACCGACCTACCCTTGGAGGGAGGAAGATTGGTGATGAAATCCATAGAGATATGAGACCAGGCCTATTGGGCAATGGAAGAGGGTGCAATAATCCCTCGGGGAGATGTCGGGGTACCTTCGCCCTAGCACAAGTTTCACAGGCAGTAACTAATTCCTTGACATCACGCTGCCATGAAGGCCCCCAATAGGTACGAGATAGACGGTATCCAATGCCCACGATACCAGGATGCCCAGACAGGACTGAGGAGTGAATCCCCCCCAGAATTTTCAAACTAAGGTGACATGGAACAAAGTGTTTCCCGGGGTAGACCGGGGGGGCCGAGCCTTATGAGTTCGCAATTGTAGAAGCTAAATCTGCAGTGAGGGTAGCAACGACTACTCACGGAGCAAGGATATTTTCAGGTTCCTCCTCCGAGATGTCAGTCATACCAAAACTTCGGGACAAGGTGTCGGCCTTAACATTTTTAGCTCCTGGACAATAGGTTACCACAAAGTTAAATCTAGTAAAAAACAAAGCCCATCTTGCTTGGCGGGGATTCAACTGCTTAGCCTTGTCGAGATACAGCAGATTTTTATGATACGTAAGAACAGTCACCCTATGCCTGGCCCCCTCCATATGGTTCCTCCACTCTTCAAAAGCCCATTTTATGGCTAGCTGTTGCCGGTTACCAATATCATAATTGACCTCGGTGGTGGAGAGTTTTCTGGAGAAGGCGATGGGTCGGAGATTGGTATAAGGTTCCGTTCCCTAGGACAAGACAGTTTCTATGCATCCACCTCTACAACAAAAGGTTGTTCTGGGTCTAGATGGACCAGGACAGGTGCAGAATAAAAACATCTTTTCAAGGTAGAAAATACTTGCTCAGCCTCTGGTGTCCAGGAGGTGGGGTCAGTCCCTTTCCTAGTAAAGTCACAAAGGGGTTTAAAAATCAGGGAAAAATTATTAATAAATTTGCGATAATAGTTAGCAAAACCTAAGAAACTTTGGATCTCTTTCAAGGTAGTAGGCCTCACCCACTCAGCGATGGCAGAAACCTTTTGTGAATCCATACTTATAGAGCTGGGGCTAAGTACATACCCCAAGAACCCACAACCTGATTAAAAAGATCCGGGATCAGGGGAAGTGGATGCTGGTCTTTTATTGTTATCTTTTTGAGCTCCCTGTAGTCAATACAAGGACGGAGACCCCCATCTTTTTTCTCGATAAAGAAAAAAACCAGCTCCCACTGGCGAGATAGACGGTTGTATGTGACCCTTTTCTAGGCTTTCCTTAATATATTGACGCATAGATTCTCGTTCTGGGGTAGATAAGTTGAAAATATGACCCATAGGCAACTTTGCCCTCGGAATGAGGTCTATAGCGCAGTCATATGGCCGATGCGGCGGAAGAGTGTCCGCAACGGTCTCATCAAAGACGTCTTTGAAGTCAGAGACAAAGTCGGGAATAGTATGATTATCATTTATAGAACACACCAATGACTGTACAGTTTTCAAATGGCAACCAAATGAGTCCCCCCATTTAATCAACTCAGCAGTCCTCCAGTCGAACACCAGATTATGGAGGCGTAACCATGGTAAGCCTAGAATAATATCCATGGCAAGCCTCCCCATGACAAAAAAGGACATTTGTTCGAAATGCAAGAACCAAACGTTAAAGGTAATTTCGGAAGTACGGTATTCTATTCTTCCCTCAGTTAGGGGGTAGAATCTGTGCCTGAAACTGAAAAGGGAGAACATAATGGAAATAGTTCTAACCCTAAATCTTGGGCCACAGCCATGCTAATGAAACTGATGGCAGCTCCTGAATCGATTCAGGCATGGCAAGCAAAACTCTTGGCCCCATAAATTAAGGTTACAGGCAAGGTAATCTTATTATCCAAGTTAGGGGGTACCTGTATGCCTGAGTTATCCCTCCTGATTTCCTTCAGGCATTTGTTGATCTGCCATGGAGACCTAGGCCTGGACAGGCAGTTCCTCAGGACATGGCCAGACTCTCCACAGTAGAAACACAAGGCATTTTCCACCCGATGTTTCCTTCTGATAGCCGCCGACATAGAGCCCAATACCATGGGTTCCTCTCCTGAACCCCAGGTGGGAGATGGTGAAGGTAGTGGAAGAGGAGTTGCAGCAGGAATGGCAGAGAAAGATTGGACAGAAGAGCCTGACCTGAATTGTCCAGTGAATCCCCCAACCTTTTCCCCGCGTCTCTCTCAACCTTCTTTCAATTGTTATAGCCAAAGTCATAAAATCTCATAAAGTCTCTGGAATAGGGTAGATGACCATGAATTGATTGAAATACATATGATTGAAACACATTATTAATTTACATTAATATTCTTGAGTGATATAATGTAGCCCTGATGTAGTAATGTGAATGTGGTGTTAGTATGTGCCTCATGCAGATACATGGGTTACTTTCTTTTGTTTATTACAAGTAAAAAATCAACTATTCATCTGATCAATACACGATTGACGGAAGACAGTGACAATCGTAGGTTTTTCAGCATGCCAAGCAGAAGGTGAAATTTATAACCAGTGTTGTAGCAAGGAGTGGCGAAACTGTGGCCGGTCCACTAACAGTGTCACTGTTTTGAGCTGGAACTGCATAGATGCCAACTTTCCGGGAACCCCAAAAGGGTTGGCAAGTCTCTACTCGTACGACACTGGGATAGTGTGGGGGATACCAAGGTGAACCTTTATCCAAGGTAAAAAAAAAAGACTGTGTTTTTCCTTTAGCTTTGCTGCCTACTTTTTTGACTGATGTGACTGTTAGTGAGAAAGAGAATACTGCTGGACTGATAAAATATAGAAATGTGAACACTGTTGTATAAGCTAAGGAAGACTTCTCTCACTGTTTTTTGTGGGTAAAACTACATTAACTTAAATTCTGTCATCACTGTAGGGAGACTGAAAGTGCTATGTAAGGCCAGGTTCACAAATATGATATATGAAGAGTATTATGTGACACAGCAAATTGAGTTGGGAGACATGGAAATAGGCTGGAGTGACATCAAAGCTCCTGTAACATTATTTAAATGTTAAACATGATTTGAGTTCCCTAATAATAATTAAGTATTTCTGCTATTTTCCAAATTCTATAAATAACCAAATTCTGTCCTCACAACAGTTCCTTGGAGAATTGATTCATCGATCTCTAGTCTCGAGTGTAATATGAATTGCTGTGCGACTGAGCAGTATCAGTCACTCACATTGACATTTTTTCTATAAGAAGTAATGAGGAACATGGTCATTATTATCTATAGGACATTTATGTTTCCTATATGTAATAGCTTGAGCTTATATCTTGTAATGTGTCTCGGAATGTGGACCTTAAATGTGTGATTTTTATGCATTAACGATTGATTTAACAGTTAAATATGACTGTTCAAGGGTTGAATGAGGTTAGATATAATAATTGCCAGCCTTTCAATAGAAGGATTTGCAAATAGGCCAAATCAGCTGAAATTGGTAAAAAAAAAGTACGGTACATATAAAAGCTCCTGATTTAGTAGATTGCTGGAAATTTGTTTGAATTCACATATCTCATACATATTACAGAACATTAAAAATGATTTACAGAGGTTGTAATTTCAGTAAATCATGGGAAATTTAAGTAGCGCTAGAGGTAGCAACGCTAAAAGCTATGAATATAGTGCTATATATAATAGAGCCCATATAGCAGAAAACCCCCATTATCTATAAAATCGTACAATGTTTTTACACTTGAGGGAGCCTCCTCAAGCTCTGATCCCCATAGAATCTGCTATGGATGCTACTTATATAATAATGCCCATGCTGAGACCCTTGAGAGTAGGTTCTGGGTAAGAGGAATATGGCTGTGTAGAACAGAGCCTTAGACAGGAAGGAAGCATTGTAAAATGGGGACAAGCTGAGGAAGAAGTTCACTTGGAATTCAATTAAAAATGCAATGAAAATCAAGGTTAATGTGGAATAAGACATTCCTGAATGTCCTGTGGAATGAACAGGAAAAGTGTGTGGTCAATGGAGAGAATCACAGAAATTATAGCAATGCATAAAGGGCACCAAAAATAGCAAAGGCAAATATGTCAAGCAGACTTGAATCCTGTCAATGGGAAAGAGGCCAACAAACATGGTTAATGGTGTATGTGACATGTTTTGAAACCACCAAGATTCTATACTTAATTTGAGTTTTGTAACCATGGGATGTTTTGTACCTTTTGAAGTAATTGCAACTGTTTTTGGAGTGTTCCCATATCACACTTTGGTGACATATGTTATAACTATGCCAACAAAGTGTAACGGATGCTGGTCTCATCTCTGTTTGAGTCAACTGTGACAACCAAAAAAGGCAACACAAATATGTAATACATTTTTTTTTTTATTTCACATTAATATGAAACAAATAATAAGAGTATCAAAGCCCAACATGTACATTGCACCCAGTATATACAGGCACATGGGTCTAGGGTCATAAATGTAAAAAAAAAACACTGGAAAAAATAATGAATGTATCCAAACATATCCAAAAAGTAAAGAAAACATATAAATGTGATCCAATAAATGATACTTAACCAGAATATATTCAATACTCAAGAAAGGATGTGACCACTAGACCCATGTGCATCAGCGAAACCTTCAACACAGATGTGGACCTATCCTAATATTGCAATCTCTTCCTGTACTAAATTGTGACTTGGTGATATACGCACCATATAAACAGTTTAACGATCACTATCTACATTCTGCTATACGCTAATGATGCGATCACGGGATATAAAATTTTACTCCCTCCATCTAGTAAAAACTCACCCTTCATGCTTTATAACTCAATAATCCTTAAAAGGGTATTCTCCACACATTGATTAGCTTTACATTTTTGTAAAGGTAAAAAAACGATTATTACTAAAAGCATTGCTATTCTGATTTTGCTTTATTTCAGAGTTAGAGCAGTTCTTACCTCTTGCTTGTTTGGGCTGATGACCATCTCTATGTGCTCCAGCAGCAGGGTCTGAGATGGTGATGTCACTCCCTGCTATGTCTTATCAGCAGCACAGGAGATGGGTATTGTAGATGACATGGTCTTTGACCAAGAGCATATAAAAAAGACAGACAGACAGATATGAGACAGACTGAGAGGTAGATAGTCAGATAGAGAGATATGAGAAAGACTGATAAGAGGCAAACAGATGATAGATAGATAGATAGATAGATAGATAGATAGATAGATAGATAGATAGATAGATAGATAGATAGATAGTTTAACTGAAAAAAATGGTTCAATGCTGAGAACAAATGGGTGCCATCTCACCAGTCCTGAGCTTTCTTCAACTTGAAAAAATCTTCATGATGGAGCTAAAATGTTGCAGAGACATGGAAGCTGTTTCTACACAGCAATGTTAAAATACTGTCCAAAATCCGACGGCATTTTAACATTGCTGGACTACGGCTGGACTGCGTTTTTTGCCACATTTTTGCACTAAAAACCATGGTTGATTTTCGGATTTGATGTTGGCCCCATACTTTGAATGTATGGGAATCCGACAACAATCTGGCGGAATATACAGCTTATTTTAAAATCCACCAGAATCCAGTGGACTTCAAAAACTATCGTAAATAATTTGTGTTGTGTAGACTAAAGCACAGATTTTTTATTGCTGTCTGTGCAGGCTGCATACCATTGGATTTTCAGCGGATTCCAAATACTGAATCCGCCAAAAATCGGACCGGAATACTATGTTGTGTAGACATTGCCGAATAAAGCACTTTCATTTTTTTCTTTATTGGAGGATTATTGTGCCCTTTTTACCTTCTAGACTGACAGACACATAATACAGTGTGAAAAACAGAACTATATTGTGCAGTACACAACATGAAGTGAGTCACATATCTATCTGTCTTACACATCAGTCTCACATGCCCACATAAAATATCCACCTTCAAGTTTTCCCTTGGTCATGTACTTCGACACTTTCTAAAATAAACAACACTATAAAACACAATCAAGAAAGTAAAATTAAAACCCCTAATCTCAGAGTCAGGGACAAGTGTGCATTCACTTTTACAATCAGGGATAAGTGTATGCTGTCACTATGCAAGTGTCAATATAACCTACAATCCCGCCATCTAGAGATTACTTAGCCATCAGCCACCAGCTCCCGTCATCATCCCATTACAATGAATACAGCACTGATCTAACCCAGAAGCAAAATAACTCCTGACGTCTTCTCTGATGAGTCGTTCGTTTTCCCATTTTCTTATCCAGTCGAAACTGCCATGAGGACTTTTCTGGGCCACCACTCATACCTGCAGAATTTACACACAAATGTCTTCACTTTTCCAGCACCTCTTTACCTATTCTCACCTCTGTACAAACTCCCCATGACTGGGAGAGTGTATACAAACCATAGCTTAGAGGCACAGCCTCCTTTAGAGTTTTGGGGGAGCAGAGGACTGACCGCCTATAGATTGTGCTATGGCCTGTGCGCCTTAGAATTATATTACCAGGCACATATGAAGGTAGGCAGGGCCCCAGATAGGTAGGTAGCCAAGATCCTTGCTAGGTATGTAAATGGACAAGGCCTCATGGAGCTGGGTAGGCCAATTTATGTAGGTAGATCCCTGTTAAATAAATTGTTAGGCACAATTTAGTAAACCATCTGCAGGCAGGTTGGTGGATAGGCTCAAGTTATGTAAATAAGTAGGCTTCAAGTAGGTAGGTAGGTAGGTCTGCCATGGGTAGGTATGTAGATGGTCCCCAGCTAGATAAGTAGGCACCAGTTTAAATGGGTAGATAGGCCCCAGTTAGGTAAGTTGCAGGTGTGTCCCAATTAGGTAGGTTGTAGGTGGGCCCCAGTTAGGTAGGTTGTGGGTAGGTGGGCCCCTTGTAGGTAGGTGATAGATAAGCCACATGTAGTGCTCTTCTCCTATCACTCATGACACACTTTCCGCACAACTCTCCAAATCCCACCTCACCACCTGTCCTCTTAACCCATTACCATCCCACTTCATTCCCAACCTTAATACTGTGATTATCCCAGCCTTAACCCATATATTCAACCTATTGATAAACTCCTTCTACTTCAATCATGCAACAGTCATATCTATTCTCAAGTCAACACTAAACCCATTCTCTTTATCCAGCTATCGCCACATCTTTCTACTACCATTTACTTTAAAACTACTCGGACAGCATGTATATCTTGAATTATCCTCCCATATTTCATCTACCTCCCTTCTTGACTCTGCAATCTGGTTTCTGACCCCCCACTCCACCAAAACTACACTAATTAAAGTCACCAATGACTTGTTGACCACAAAAGTCTCACATCACTTCTCTGTGCTCCTCCTCCGAAATCTGTCCTCTGCCTTTGACACAGTCAATAACTCAGTTCTCTAACAAATTCTCTTTTCCCTTAGCACTACAGACCTGGTTCTTCCTTGGATCTCCTCTTGCCTATCTGATTAGATATTCACCATCTCTCACTCTCATTCCACCTTTTCCTCTCTCACTCTTTCTGTTGGGTCTACCAGGGATCACACCTGGGGCCACTACTATTTTCTCTCTATGCCCTTGGCCTCAGTGAACTCATAGCATCACATGGCTTACAGCACCACTTGTATGCAACACTCAAATCTACATCTCTGGCCTAGATGCCAACTGCTTTGTAGGATTCCAGAATGTCTATCATCCATATCCTCCTTCTCCTCCTCCTGCTTTCTCAAACTCAATATGGAGAAAGCAGAGTTCATCATCTTTCCCCCCTCCAACTGTTCATCTAACTCATCTATCATGCTCTCCCCAGTAACACAAGTTAGCTGCATTGGAATAATCCGTGACTCTGCCCTCACCTTAAAACCACAAATCCAAGCCCTGACCACTTCCTGCCATCCGTTTCTTTCTTGACTTTGACTCTACAAAACTGCATGTTTGTGCCCTCATCATTGCAAGCCTGAATTACTACAACACTCTTTTCTGTAGCCTTCTGTCTACTTTTCTTGTTCCCCTTCAATCCATCGTCAACTCTGCCGTCCAACTGATCCACCACTCTCCTCATTACTCACCTGCCTCTTCCCTCTGCCAATTCCTCCACTTGCTATCTATTGCCTAGAGAATTCAGTTCAAGCTTCTAACTATAACATATAAGGCTCTCAATAACCTCTTCCATCCATTCATCTCTGCCTTAGTCTCACACAATCTTTTCTTCTAACAGGACCTTTTTCTCTGATCTCCTATTGTCAACGCAGCACACAATGCTCTTCAAATTTTCTCATTCAACTCCCATGCTCTGGAACTCAGTATCATGACAAGTCAGACTCTCTGCCACTTTTACTGGTTTCAAAAGCAACCTGAAAACCCATCCTTCAGAACAGCCTATAATTTAAAAAACTCTACCATAATACATGCAGCTAAGTCTCTCATTCCCTTTAACTTGAGAGTTAACGTGCTATGAAAATGTGGCATAGAAAATTATTTCAACTTTTTCAATGTCTTTTGTTATGATCTAGGAAAAGAAAACATGGTGTAGTAAGATATTACTATCAAGTTAAACTTTGCTATGTCAGTTAGGAGTCTTGGAAAATAGATGCCAACACTTATGAAAGTTGTAATGGTGTGAAAATGCAAATTTGCCATTGTGGAAGTTACACTACACAGTATTAAAACTAGACATTATAAACATGTACACTATAGCAGTACATAAATAAACACACTTAGGAGGAGTTCAAATAACAGGTTTGGACACTGTTTCTGGGCTCAAAATAGGGGTCCAGAATCAGCGTGCAAACCGAGTGTAAAGTGTTTTACACTGTCATTTAAACGACGCTGAGTATTATCGGCACATCATTTCCGTGACGTCAAAGAACTGACATGTCTATTCTTTGACGCGCGTAACGCATTGATAATAATAAAGTGCCCAAAACAGAAATCCATGTCAGGCATTCCAGATTGTTTCTTTGCCAAAATTCTGCATTGGCAAGCGCAGAATTTTCAGTGAGAAAACAATCCCTTTTCTGGGATGGCAGTGTGAGCTGCAAAAAAAAAGTGGTTGTGTGAAGAACCCCTTACTCTATGAAAATCTGCTTTCACTTATTTGTTCAGTTTTGAATTATTTTCAAGAAAAAAAAACATATAAAGCAAAACCTAAGCAGTACCAAGTTTAGTTTAACTGTTTATCCTGTACAAAATGTACGAAGCTGCAGAGTTCTGTCGACTTCCAGCAAAGGTCTTTTGTATCTGGCAGTAAGGAGACATGATAAGCCCAGATAACCAGGGAGCTATTAGTAGTGGAGAGCTTTTGAAGCTGCTTGAAAAAAAGAACAGGTTTAGTTTAAGATTATTGGAATTTTTTTTCTTTTTTTTTTAAACAAACTTGCCAACTTTTCATGAATATACATAGACACAAAGGTCACTAAGCTTCTTCTTTGATTAATCACTGGTTACATAATTCCTCACTCTAGGGTAATATTTCAAACATACAGTGTATATAAAAAAACATTTTATACTTCATTTGTAGAGGAATTAATTAGGCCTTTTTGACAGTTATCTGGTAAAAAATTAAGATCAAAATGAAAGCAAATGTCTATGCTATGGAATTTTGTAACTGAAACAATGGTTCTCTTTGTAGTTAATATTTTACATCAGAGAATAGACAAGAGTTAGTTCTGATCTGAAGTTTACTGAATGTGATAAGCATGTTGTACATTTGAATATGTATTGAGGATTAACATTAGAAACCAATCACGCAATGCCTAAGTGCCTAACAGGTATTCCCATCAGGCTGTTTCACAGAGCCTACTCTTCTGCCCCTGCTTCAGAATTCAACTTTCTGTGCAATTTATGGGTGGTTATATAGCAGTGACTGATATTCCTTGCTGTGTTTGTTAGAGAGACATTGATGATTAAGGGGATTTGACAGCAGAACACAAGGCTACAGCGCTCTAAAGGGTTAAAGTTTGTTAGTAAAAAGAATAAACACAGTCCTATTTTGCTGGGAGTGATGTCAACTGTCCAGTCAGCAAAAAAAGAGATGGTCAAAACCCTAGGAAACTTTCTGTAAGCATACAGAAGATAAAAAACTGCTCTAACTATGAAAGGAAGCAGAATTGGAACAGAAGTTTATTTGGTAATAGTCTTTACTTACATTTTCCTACATGTTTAAAGTGAATCAGTGTAATTGACGTATCCCTTTAAAGTGTTATAACTTTAGCAATACTCTAATAACTAGGTTTAAGCTTCAGACCTTGGTTGGGTCAGTTAGGCCCAACCTGAATTTTACTACAGAGTACTGAAAAATTGTGCAACCAATTGTAAGCCTGCCAGTTAATAGGAAAAATAATTGAACCATTTATTGTCTGACTGGCAGGCCCAACCCAAATGTGCTTGCTTGGCTCTATTCAGAACTCCCATAAATATTACCAGGGAGTGCTTTCTAAGGGCAACCATCTCCCCTTTTTCAGTGGCTGGGTCGTAGCTTACCATGAGCTCACTGAAGATGTGGAAGTAATAAGTAAAACATCTTAACTGTCCCCTATGAAAATAATATTTTTACTTTAAACATTGACAGTAAGCAGGATATACACAAAGTAATAGGCAGATTTTTTTTTGTCCTTCATATTCCCCCTAAATATGGCCCAAAGGGGCAAGAAATGTATACAGCTTATATTTGATGACATTTCTTTACATTACTGTATCAGTTGCATTAAGGTCTTACATGGATATGTAATTCATTTCAAATCAGTATTTAGATATTGTCTTAACTCTATGTTGGTCTTGTTACACTGCATTTTAAGCCTTTAGTCTTCATGTATACTTCAGATTGGTATACAAAGAACATGTAGAGAGGCAAACAGAGTACCAGTGCTGAATGAACATGGCTTTTTACCTCTACATTTGGTTATTTAACTTTTACACAAAAAAGTAGGTCAGATATTAATAGTTTCTGTTGTTTAATTTAATTCTCTTGAGCTGAAAGGGGTTGTCCACTGTATAAGGTCATTAAACTGTATCTATTATGCATATAATATAATTTTCTAGTATACATGTATTAAAATCCTGTTCATGTACTTCTTTTAAACCAATGCCGTAGGACCATATCTAAGAGCCTGCTGTTCACAGCCAGCTTAAGACTCATACTTCCTGGTCAGGCTGTGGTCTACAGCAGTAATTGGCACATCAGTCCTGCTATTCCTAGCTGAGCCTGTTAGAGGGACATTGGTAATGAAAGGTTTAATAGTAGGGCACAGAGCTACATAGCTCTAAAGGGTTAAAGTTTTTCAGTAACATAGATAAACAAGCTCCTCTGCTGCTGATAACACACAGCAGAGGGTGATGTCATCATGGTCTGCCACTGCAACAATGAGAACAGAGAGAAGTGGTCAATAATTGAGGGAAACGTGAGCACACAAACAGGAGATAGGAACTGCTCTAGCTCTAAAAAGAACAGAAATCAAAACCGAAATGTATCTACCTTTATTTACGATTGTCCACATGGTTAAAGTGAATCGATCTGGTGAGCATACCGCTTTAAGGGCTATAAACATAATGATGCAGTAGCAGTTACATGATATAATAGTAAATATCCTCTTCACAGCTCTGTATATAAAGCTCATAGTTGTTAGTGTGTAAGACCTTTTCCGTTACTGACGTTGAGGCACACTTACCAATTCTGTCTACTAATGGCATAAGGATACCCCAACTTTATCACAGTGGTTCATGATGTTTGATAAATTTTATATATTTTACCTCTGTAGCTTTTTATGCCAGCTATTGGTTGGCTTATTTTGTGATGCCGAAATGCAACAACATTTTGGTACAATTTTGCTGCAATTTATAGGAGATTAAGCCATACCCTCTCACCATATAACCATATCCTGCCTCAGTTTAAACACGCCCACTTGCCAAGTTGGCTGTGAAGTATCTGGAGCAAGATGCACCAAAATACACTTAGGTTTGACACAGTCTTATGACATAGCCAAGACACAAACACAGTTTCGGACTGTGATGTCTATGGCCCACCAAAGGAGTTGATTCATGAGGCCCACCCCAAAGCTACTGTGACATGTCACTTTTTTCAGACAACTATGAGCCAGCAAATAGCAAAGTATAGAAGGCACAGTATAGTATAGCAAAGTATGAAAGGCATCGGGCTATTAGGCAGCATCTGCAATTGTTGAAATTATATGCTTGGAAACATGTCATTTCAACAGAACGAACCACACTTTTTTTGGGGTGCAAATGTACATGCCACAAGACGTTGTTTAGACTCCTCCTAAGTATAAATCCACTAAAAATGGTCATACAATTTCCAAATAACACTGCTACACAAAACCAGAATCCCAAGGCCAATATTATTAATAATTCCATTAAGCCCAAATACCGCCATACAATTGACCACATATCGCCACCACATAGTGACTGAATAAAACATTATACCATTGCTGAATATAAACCATTACACTACAACCAATAATAATGCCATACAGTGACCACACAATGGTAGATACCAGTTATTCACAGGTTCTGCACACATATATGTGATTACAGTAGAGTTACATCCAGGGACCCACAGGAGACATCTTCTCTGAGTCATTTTCTTTTCTGATGAGTCATTCTCTTTCCTTTTTCTTCTCCATCTGGTTCAGACTGCCATGGCAACGTCTTCCAGCCCCGACTTGACCCTGTAGAATTTACCACACAAACATCTTAGACTTCTCACTTTTCCAACACATGCCTATCAATTCCTACCTCTGTGCAAACTTCCCATCTGCAGTGCCCCAAATGGTAAGAATGACTCCCTTGTGACTCTAAAAAGTAAATGTGTCCCAAATGGCTATGGGACTCCCATTTGTGCACCAAGTTTTAGTTTTCTTTTGTATCCCCATGTAGTAAGTAAGCAACCCTCCAATATAGAAGGTAGGAACCCCCCAAAATTAGGCCATGCAGATAGGTAAATCCTATATATAGAAATATAGGCCCTCTACAGGTAGATATATAGTACCACTGTAGGAAAGTAGAACTCCTGTGGGTATATAAGCCCACTGTAGGTAGTTTTAACACCACCTGTTGGTAGGTATAGACCCCCGAAGGAGGTAAACCCTCCTTTTAGGTAGATTTATAGGCCCACTGCATGTAGTTATATTGGCTCATTTTAGGTAGGTAGTCCCCTGTAGATAAATATATATGCCCCTTTAGGTAGGACCTCTACAGGTAGGTATATAGACCCCCTGCAAGTAGTTATATAGGCCCCCATAGGTACTCATATAGGCTTTTATAGATTGATATACAGAGCCCCTGTTGGTATGTAGGCACCCCTAACGTTACTGCTTTGCCCAAGGGCCCTTAATGCTGATAGGTCAGCACTGGTCATTATTATCCAGTTCATAACTTTGCTAAATAATCTGTGGGCCCTTTACATGGATGGAGAATAGGTGCTATGTAAGTAATATCACAATCAGTGAAAGAGGCGGCAGCAGAGCTGAAGAAGTTGATTAGTCCCACAGTGGGATAATGGAGCAACTCTTCTTACCTCCTCCACTGTGTTTCACTGTCTGCTATTTACTTTCTCACCGAAAGGCACCAGACCGCTCCCAGCACTCCTGTACAACGCTGTAGCCAGCTGTTCTAAAGTAGAGCTGGGGAGAGATCTCTCTTGTTGCTGGTGTTACATCCACCACAGTTTCTGCCTCATATCAGCACTGTGCTTGCTGGGCTATTTCACTACCCAGTGAATACTGAGGTCAATAGTGATGGCGGCACACAGCACAGTCTATATAAGGCGAGCGTCACATGTGTCGTTCTCGGGCCCACCGGAAAAATCTCCAGTACTCTGGTGGGCCAGTCTAAAGCTGCACAGACATTTGGGTAAATTTGCCCAATTGTATTGATTGGGGAAAATATTATATTAAGATACACGCTTGCGACATAGCTTGCATATTCCATGTGGCTCTTCCTGTTTGATTGTCCATGCTGTATGCACAATGCAGCCACCTCTGATCCTCCGGGCTACTAGGAGAGGTACAGCCCCATCCTGCTGTTATTTATTCCTGTGTAGGTCCAGGTCCTAGCCAATCCTCTTCTACCTGGGGATTTATTAAGCAGTCTCTCCTACACTTCTGGGTCTGATCCTTGTGCTTAGAATAATGTTCTTTACCTTGGATCTTGTCATCTAGTTTTGTCATGTCTGCATCTGTCTGCCTTGTTTGTTCCTAGCTTCATGTTTTTGTCCGTGTTCCTTGTTTGTTTTTAGCCATTGTTCCTTGCTATTGTCATAGTCTTTGATAGTCTTTGCCATAGTTCCTTTTGTTTCTTGTCTGTCTGTTCCTTGTTCATGTCTGCCTTGTTTGCTTCTGCCATGTCTTCTATCTAGTCTAGCTCCCTGCCTTGTGTTTTGCTTGCAACTGTTGCTCTATGTTTATACTCATGTCTTGTACTTAGGCCTCTATCAGACCTTTCTATTTGGCCTCAGTCAGACTCTCCCATCTGGCCTCTGTCAGATCTTTCTGTCTATTATGCTCTGTATCTTGCCTCCTGATCTCCTGGCCTCTTGCTTTGTTGTTTGTTCTCTGACTGTGTAGTGCCCATGTTGGTGCACCTGATCTGTCCAGGTCAGCTGGCACTGTCTGGGATTGTTCTGAAGTCGTACTTGGCACCCATCGGGGGAAGCCAACTGTACCATTAAAGGCTCTGTGAAGAAACCAATGGCCATTTAGTCATGCCCTTTAGAGTAAGCCCACTAGTAGCACAATGAGACCACTACCCGCCATGATAACATGACACTTGTCATGGCTTAAAAGTGTCATCACAACGGCAGTGAGTTACTCAGTGTTGAAGTATTGTGGTGAATGTAGGTCCCCTCATAGCACATCACTTCACTCTGACACTACAGTCTTATTCTGTTAATTAATGTGAAAACACTTAGGGTGACTTTTCCCAATACGCAAACGTCAGTGTTTTGGTCTATTTTGCGGCAAAAACATTTTTGACACCATATTCTCTATGTAAATGAACTGTCGTACGCAAAAACTAGGCACATTATATGCCGGGCATGACACATTGTAATGTGCCTAAAAAGGCGCATTACATATATTAACAATGATACTCTATGCACCTCCATAACGCAATGCGCCTATTGAGGCGTATTACAAACACTAAAAATGATACGCTACGCGCTGCGATCTGCGCAAAGCACCTCAATAGGCGCAACGTGCCTTTTTAGGCACATTAGGTTTACTAAGCAAGGAATACCTGACACCAGATTTTTGAAAGGGTCGTACTTTCTGCCACACTTTACACTGATTTAATGCACCTAAAAAATGATGTCACGACACCACCAATTTTAGGACATGTCACCTCTAGTGTTGAGCGATTTTTATCGACAAAGATGAAATCGGCAAGGATTTTATGGTGATCGAAATTTTCAGATCATGCGATAATTAAGGTTAAAATCTGTGCATCATCTATTAAGATCGCGCCATTTTCGGCACTTCCTGTCATTTTGGCGGCCAGCAAATCAGATTACAGAATAGAGCAGGGTGAGATGTGTGTGCGACATCATGACTGGGATGTGTATGGTTGCGATTGGCTGGAAAAATCACATGACCTCGTTTTAACATAGAACAGCCCTTCCTGTTCAGCCTTAGTGTCTCTCAGCGTCTCATAGGAATAGGACGTGCGCTCTGCCTGTGGCTAAACAGCTCAGCGAAATTAGTCTATTTCTGCACAGAGAAACCTCTACTATTAGCTGTGATCCTTCCAATTTAGTTAGATCAGAGATTTGAAGATTTTATGTAGTTAGCTAGAGAATTTTAAAGCAGCATCTACCGCTGTAAAGTCACGGAGGGAGGGGGGAGGGGCCGCGGGCGAACACAGACAAGCTCTATCTATAAAGAACACTGGATAAAAGTTCACCAAGACTTAGTGTAGACATGCACTGCAATATCTTTATTATTAACAGTTTGCTATTGAAAGATTTCCTGGATATTGGGCAGCCTGAACTTATATTGGATACACCTCAATTCTAGTAACTGCAGGTCTCTTTGTTAGGTGCAAAACTCCACTTTTATTATCAGTATACATTTCAGATAGGTGTTCATTTTAAATTTTACCCATTCCACCTTGCAGTTAAATTACAATCCAGCAATCTTGTAGTCAGCACAGGTTGTTTGTTGCCAAAAATACCGTGTATAATACGAAAACATAACAGATACGTGTTTTTTGACTTTTGCGCACCCAGCTTTGTTCATTGACGCAGCATCCACATAAATATTAAAACAGCAATTCTTTAGTCACCACAGTTGAATTGAAAGGTGCAAAAAATACCGTGTATTATACGAAAACATAACAGATACGTGTTTTTGACTTTTGCGCACCCAGCTTTGTTCATTGACGCAGCATCCACGTAAATCTTTAAGCAGCAATTCTATAGTCACCACAGGTGAATTGAAAGGTGCAAAAAAAAATACCGTGTATTATACGAAAACATAAGAGGATCGTGTTTTTTGCACCTTTGGCCAGTCCAGATTTGTTGATAGACACCTTGCAGTTAGATTTGAATCCAGCAATTTTGTTTTGATTTGAGGGATTTGAGAAAAGCTGTGATTTGCAGTCTTTTAATAAGAGACTTTCCAAAACTATTCCATACCTTCTCAAATTTTTAAATTTTTCTGAACAGGGAGCAAAATGCAGGTGGAAAAGCGGCAAAAGGGGGGAGCACAGGGGGTAGAGGTACGAGAGAGGGTGTTTCCAGTTTGGCGACAACAAATGCCAGCGGTCGTCAGTTAAGGACCGTGGCCCTGTCATCGTTTTGGGTCAGGGCCTGTGAATTAAGTAACAAAACATCGTCCCCAATTGTCCTTCAGGGTTAATGCAACCTGCATCGCAGTTTTACCTCCTGTCCTCCCAGTCAGGGCCCCACAAAGTCCCCATCAGCATATCAGATCTGTCCAAATGAAGCAGCCATATGTCAATCGTTCCCCCCATGTGGATAATCCCTTGTCTGAAGAATCTTTGATGAAAAAATGCGGTTGGGCAGAAGGGATGTTAAAAGATCAAGAGGATGATTTGTTGCTCTGACGCCCCGTTATGATGCCCTTAAGGAGGGGAAGGAAAGCCGGCAAACGGGAAAAATGGGTGGCAAGCCCCGCAGTGCCCCCTTGCTTGTAGCCCCCAGCTTTTGTGCAGAAAATAGGGACCCCAAGTCAAACCCGTGTTTATGATGGATACGACATTGCGGACCCTGGTCTTTTCCGCAGAATTTTTCTTGTGGGTTCATCGTGGGGGAGGAGGAAAACGATGGGGGGTGGCAAAAACGGGTCCCGCCACAAAAAGAGGGCGGTCGCAGAAATCCCGCTGATATGATTTGCGCCACCCGGGCAGCGAAAACCCGTCCCGCTTATCGCCCCCAAAAAGGTCCAGGACCCCCTCAAGCTGGGCCCTTCTTTGACCAAGCCTTGATTACCCCGCGTTTCATATGCGCCTTTTCGTAAAAGCATAAGTAGAGGCAAGAACCTTTAAATGGGGTTTAACCCCCACCAATGTCTAGTCCAGCAGCGAATGATTAGTTGAAATGGTGGGAACATGGCAAAAAAAGGGCCCGACCGCCGGGGCCCCCAACCCCTTTTAACCCTCGTTCCGCCTTCTCCTCCGCCCCCACAAGCGTTTCTAGTGCCCCTGTCTTAGGTATGATCAGGGTCAGCCTCCGTTCAGCCTCCCGTCGCCCCCAGTACACCCGCACCCCAGAGACCATCTACCCCCTTTTCTTCGCCAGTTTGAGACCCCGCACGCCGTACAGCGGCCAGTTACCGCCCGCCTTCTGTCTTCCCGGTTTGGGAACAGA
>JAODAL010050719.1:0-27198 GCA_025379985.1 Phyllomedusa bahiana
TTGCAGTATTTTAAATTTAAGGTTTAAGCTGCCTCACTGTCAAACTGTAGTGCGCCCAAAATCAAAAAAAAACGTAAACTGTTTTGTATTCGTATAAAACAAGTTTTTTTGGCACCTTTTCAATTACCGTGGTGACTATAAATTCTGGGGTTTCAAATTTAAGTGCAAGGGGATATATCAACAAAGGTGGGAAAGGGGGAAAATTTAAAATGAACACCAAACTGAAATTATAGATAATAAAAGTGGAGGTTTTTCCCCAAAAAAAAGACCCCGCATTTAAATAAAAAGATGTGTTTTCCTAATTTAATTTTAGGTTTTCCCAAAATCCAGGGAAAAAATTTTAATAGAAAACTTTTACTAATAAAACTATTTTCGTTTCAAATTTTCTTTCCCCTAAGTCTTTGGGGAACTTTTTCCAGTATTCCCTTTTTAGAGCTTGGTTGTGTTCGCCCCGGGGGCCCCCCCCCACCCTGCTCCCCCCCGTGAACCCTTTTAAACGGTAGGGGGTTGGGGTTTCCTTTTAAAAATTTCCCCCTAGCTAACTACAAAAACCTTTTTCCCAAATTTTTATTTAAAATAAATTGTTTAAAGGGTCACAGCAAAGTTAGGTTTTCTCGGAAAAAAATAGAAAAATTTCGCTGAGCTTTTTTGGAAAACAAGCAAAGCGCACTTTCCTTTCTGCCCCTGAGACGCGGGGAAAACACTGAGGCCGAACCCGGAAACGCCTTTTTTTCTATGTAAAACGGGGGGTTTAGGGATTTTTCCCGCCAATTGCAAAACCCTTTCCCCATCCCTTTTGAAACGCACACACATCTCACCCTGTCTATTTTGTTTAAATTGGGTTTTTCCGCGCCCAAAAGACAGGAAGCGCCGAAAATGGGGGCAATCTTTTAAAAGATGAAGCACAGATTTTAAAACCCCCAAATTTTTTCGCATGATCTTAAAAAATTTTTCGACCCCAACCTTAAAAAAATGTTCCGATTTTTAACCCTTTTTCATAATATCGCTCAAAAAAAACCATAAGGCAATTTTATTAGAGGGATGTTTATGAAAATATCAGCCAGAGAGAAGTTCTCTAGAGATTTACTCCTCAATGACACCTTAGAGAAAATTAAACATTTAGAGTTGCAGTTTAAATCTACTTGACAACCGTCCAAGGAAAGGGAAATGCAGACCTCCAAAACAAAAATTATTTCATTAATCTTAACATATAGTCCCCCCTTTATAGACCCCCTGGAATTTCTACTTTTCAAATTTTATAGGCCCGGCAAGATGTTTTGGGCCCCAGAGTCAAAGCTATGCAAGCCAGAACCCGATTCCCATATATCACCTCCCCCACTAATAATAAAAGTTGTGACCCACAACAAATTCCCAAACTTTTGTACTAAAGCCTTTTTGTAAAAATTTTTCACAGATAAAAAATACCCCTAAGGTTCATGAGGTAGACATTGACAGGTTTCTAAAAGAAGTGTCACTTCCCTCCCTCTCACAAGAACATTTAACTGCATTAAACAAGCCCATTACCGAGCAGGAGGTAGAAAAAAAACTATTCAACAACTGAAAAAAGAAAAAAGTCCCGGGCCCAAAGCCTTACTAATTAATACTTTAAAATTATGGGCCCAAAAACTTATTGGCCCCATTGTTCCCCCAAAATTTTAATGCCCTCGCGAAAAAAAAGGTTACCCCCCCAAAGGATTGCTCCCGCGCACCTATAAGTAAACCCTTTCCCAAAACCGGTAAACCGACAGATTCGGTGGTCAATACGACCAATTTTCCTTTCTTAATTTCCCAAAATAAAAAACTTTCTAAGATAATGGCTTAATTTTAAATTTAATGAAATTCTCCCTCACTTGATAAATCTAGACCAGGTAGGATTTATAAAAGGCAGGCAAACAAGAGATGGCATACGAAGAGTTCTAAATGTTGTGCGGATAGCAAACATGTAAAACATCCCTTTTACTCTCCTGTCATTAGATGGAGAAAAAGCATTCGATAGAACTAATTTGGAATACATGAAAAAAACATTGTTGAAATTTGGCTTTAAATTCTTCATCCTATCCGCCATTACGGCCCTATACTCCTCTCCGTCAGCCAGAGTCTTTTCAGCAGGTTTTTATTTGACAAATTTGATATTACAAATGGGACCAGGCAAGGCTGCCCATTATCTCCCCTGATCAATGACTTATGCGTGGAGCCTCTGGCAGAACACATTAGGAAGCCTTCGAGGATTGTTGAAGTAAAGGTTAAAGAGGTTTTGCCACGAAGTGAGTTCCTTACCTCTTATCTGCTCAGGAGAGAAGATAAACAAAGCATGCTGAGTCACGGGGGAGAGGGAGGGGTGAGCAGACAGCGAGGAAGCAGGGAGCGTCTGCATAGTTTACTCAAATAATTACATTACAACCAGTGGATTCTCTATACAGCAGACAGCCTCATACACTGCACTTTTCTCCCCAGCCCCCTGCACGCTCCTTCATATTCCCTGTCATCAGATAAGAAGTTCAAAACATGCAAGCATGGCCATATCAGCTCCTGTCAGTGTCCTGGTCGTGTCTAATTTAAACTTTCAGGAGACTAAGGGGGACTGAGCAATGCTGTAGCTCTCACAGGCTTCACTTTTTGTAATCACATATATTTAGAAAAGTTATCAAATACACATTTTGGAGGTTCCTACATCAACATTACATCGTGGCAAAACCCCTTTAATGACACTACTCACAAAGTAAGCCTATATGCAGATGGCATTTTAATCATGTGTCAACAACCTGATACCTCTATTCCGACTTTGCTTGAGCTACTGGAGAGTTATGCCTGAATCTCGTACTATAAATTGAACATAACCAAATATATTCTCCTTCCTATAAATTGCCCAGCATCCCTTAAAAGTCAATTACCATAGGTAGATGTGATATGGGCTAAAAACTATGTACCTTACCTAGGTATTAAGATATATGCTGACATAGGAAACACGTTAGAGAAGAATCTCCTCAACCTTAACGCTACCATGGCGGGAGAGATTTCTAGACTCAACAAATTTCCGTTGTCTTGAATAGCGCGGATTGACTTAACTAAAATGGTCTTACTACCAAGGTATCTATACATTTCTAGATCCTTACCCTTTCTGTTCCCTAAAGATCTCCTTAACAAACTCCAAAATCAAATACTACGAGTTCAAAGGCAACATTAATACAGAAGAAGTAGGCACGGTGGTGTTTCTGTCCCGAATCTTTACCAGCATCAGTGCTGGAGCCCTTGCAACTACACTGGCAATCTCCTAGTTCACAACATTGGCTCTGTCTCGAAAATTCCATGATCCACAAAGGATCCTTTAAAGATCATTTAATAGCAATGGTGTGCTGTTATAAACCTCTTGAATTTGGTCTTTTAACTGTGTCCCACGTGGCAAAAATGTGGTATAGGCATATCGCTCAAAAGCAGAAAGTTTCAGTACCAAAAGTTAGTTGCCCTCTCTCAGTACTCTACTGCTTAACCCCAGAAGTTCCTATTAAACCTTGGCCGGACATGGGAATAGAAACAATAGGAGAATTACTCCAAGCTAACCAGTTCTGTTCCTTTGAGGAATTGTGTAAATGCTTTCCCATACCTCGCCACTAATTCTTTATCTTCCTACAGATTAGACATGCAGTGCAGTGATTTAAGTATCCGTCTACTCCTCATTTAGTTTTCCCATTCCACTCACTGCACTGGAATAGATTAAAGAACGCTAAAGGTTTGTCTGCGGCGTACCAAACACTATATGATGATGACTTATCCACTAAACCACAATATGTGGTGAGATGGGAAAAAGCTTTAGGCCAGACCTTTCATGTTACTCTATGGCAAGCAGCGGCTGGTATCACAACTAAACACTCTAACTGCGCTAATCACGTGGCACTCTCAAGGAAGATCCTTCTCGGCTGGTACTTAACCCATACCCGTTTGGCCCATGTTATCCCAGGGTACTCCCACCTCTGTTGGAGACGATGTAACCATAAGGGTTCTCTTATACATATGTGGAGGAAATGCCCAGTCATCTCTCCTCTGTGGCGGAAAGTGGAGAAATTGATACAAAATATTTCTTATGTGACATTTACCCTTTCCCCTGAATTGGCCCTACTAGACTTATCTTTCTATGATATACCAGCCCCCTTTTACACAGTTATATCACATATCTTGATCGCCACTAGAAATACAATCGCAGCTAATTGGAAAACAACTCTCACTCCTTCTTTAAAAGAAGTTCTTGGTAGAATAAATAACCAATACAAGTGTGAAACCAGTCTTATAATACCTCCACATAAAGTAGCAAAAGTTAAAGGAAATTGGCGCCCATGTACGGATTCGGTTTACTGTCAATGAGAGTGCCTGTGATTTTGTTACTTCGATCTCGCCTGCCTTCGCTCATAATGACACCTTAACTAGCTTTACATTATTGTTGCTGATGACCCTGAAATTGTGTGCTGAACTTTATTACTGTTTTACGCCATATGCCACAAATGCGATAACCTGGCCTGTTAGTAGTTATTAATGTTATTTCTTCCAGTTCTGTTGTAGTTTTTTTTCCTTTCTGTTCTGTATGTCATAACATGCTAAATCTCAATAAACATCTTGCTGATAAAAAATAAAAGTTATATGGTTATATATGGTGGTTTTGGCACCACTGACAACAGGCAGCAGTTACTATAAAATATCTGTAACCCAATTTGCATACAAATGCACGATTTGCGCCAGACTAAGACGCACTGAGTGAAATAGAACTACTTAAAAGTTATATGGATTTCATATGGTGGTTTTGGCACCACTGACAACAGGCAACAGTTACTATAAAATATCTGTAAAACAATTTGCGTACAAGGGGGCTATTGGGAAAAAACTGACAAGCAAAGACACTAATAGAAATGCAAAAACAAAAGGGACAATTTTAACTCAGGTGGGATGTCTGCTGGCCACAATGTGTTAAAAAAAATTGCTATTTCCTTGTGAGTTCAGGACAGGAGAGACTAGGTTGCACATCATCAACCCTACTTTCCGCCCCCCCTCCCGCCTCCAACCCCAACGGCTGCACACAGCACTAGATTTCTTTAAAAGTCTCTCTCTAACTAAATCAGAACTTAAATGCTCTAATCTAACTATATCCTAAGCTTCACAACTACAAGGATGATTTTCTGTATAAAAGAAGACTATCTCTCTGAGCTGTAACAACAGCTATTGGGACAGGCAGTCAGACATGTTGCTCTGTGGTGAGATCAGTGAGAAATGAGGTTGAACAGGAAATGGAGTTGCATACATAAAATGAGGTCATGTGATTTTTGTAGCCAATGAGATCCATACATCTCCCAATAATGACGTCGTACACCCAGCTCACCCTGCTATTTGCTCTTCGCTGATTTGCTGGACGCCAAAATTACAGGAAGCGCTGAAAAATGTGTGATTGTAAACGTGATAATGATTATTGTTACAATAAACAAGTAAACTATCGCATCATCATGAAACACCGATAAATGTAAAAACCGTGCCGATTTAAAATTTTGTTGATAGTATCGCTCATCCCTAGACAGGAGCATTGAGTGACGTACTGCATGCAGTTCTCAGGCCACGTCGCAGCCACGCCTTGAATTGTATTTTCAACCTAAGTTAAAAAGAAAGGTAAAACTTCAGTGAACAAACAAGCACACAAATTGGATCATTGAGCAGTGGAAAATCATTGTCGTTTCTGTGGCACAATGCTGGTGGGTGGGTCAAAATTTGGTGCAAACCGCATTAATCTATAAACCTTCATTATCAGATATAGCCCATTCAGGCTGGTGGATGTATCATAAAGGTGGGGTTTCTTGGCACACCCTGGGCTCTCAGATCGCTGGGTTTGAATTTTTGGAAAGTAGAACTTATTGGAACTGACCAAGTTTATCCATTCATAAAAGCAGTTTACTAGGACACTTTCAGTAAAAGTTCTGTCTCAACCACTCTTTAATTGAAATATTTTTGTGCTTTTGGGTTATTGTCCTGTAAAATCACTAAACATCTCTTTACCTTAAAGTCATGGACTGCTTCCTTTACATTATTCTGTACCTACATCTATGAATTCATCGCTACCTTCCTTGTAGTTGCACTTGTACTTCCATGTTCCACAGCAGACAGTAGCTGTGACAAATTCCAGCATGCCACAGCAGCACATGAGGTGAATATGAGGAGAAATCTTCTTAACGGGGGCACAAGCAGGAAAACAAATGTAAGAACCCTTCCCTGCACTCTCCAAAACTAATAAAAAAAAAAAACTTTTGTACTGGAGTTACATTTAATAAATATACGGTACCTGTTCCAACTTACATACAAATTCAACTTAAGAACAAACCTACAGTCCCTATCCCGTGCGTAATGCAGGGACTGCTTGTAATTACCAGGCATCAAGATCCTAAGGCAGATAATAGCCCTGAACCACGATTCTCCTCAATATGGATGAGGTTTTGGTGTGCAATGTTATTCTTTCCAAAATTCAGCTCTGGTAAAATGTTCTGCAGATCAAAAAAGCTAAAACTTTTTAGCACAAATGCACAATGTTGTGTGTGGAAGAAAAAAGTACTACACAAACACCAAAACCTCATCAAAATTGTAAAACAAGTTGGAGAAAGCAGTTTGGGGCTGTGCACGCATGGCATCTCAGATGTACTGATAAACTAAAGCACATCTACTGGGAGGATTGGTACAAAATTCCTCCTCAAAATTTTACAAATCTTTTTTTTTCCTACGTTTTACCTTAGTCATCAGTAGATAGGCTTCATGCACTTCTGTAAAACCAGGTTCCCCAATCGTTTATTATTAGCAAAAATAATACACTTTATTGCACTGCAATGTACCACAACATCGAGTTACTGTGCTTAGGCGCTGGCCTAATTTTGCTCACTGCCTAGACACTGGATTCTAAAGTCACATGCACTTGGCAGAAGATGTAGCTGCACAGCCTTTGCATATTTCTTACTAGTATTCTGACTGGTATGATTATGTATGGACTTCAGCTCAAGTAAACAATACTAATATTAATAAAGATACTGATGCTAATTTGGTGACCAATATTGTGAGCATTTTGACTAGTGAAGGATGGGTTATATTTTAGTGCTAGAGCTGGTAATGTATATGGATGGTGTTTTGTTGGTTGTTTTTATGTGGGTGCTAAAGCTGGTAAAGTCTATGCATGGTGTTTTGTTGGCTGTTTTTATGTGGGTGCTAGAGCTGGTAATGTCTATGGATGGTGTAATCTCTGGGGTACGGTGTGTAATGTTATCTCTTGGGTACAGTGTGTACCCGCAGACTTACCCGCTCCTTAAAGCGTGTGTGCCGACTGATTTATGTGAGTGCTACAGCTGCAAATGTCTACGGATGGAGTTTTGTTGGCTGGTTTTATCTAAGCGCTAGAGCTGGTTATCTCTATGGATGGTGTTTTCTTGGCTGGTTTCATGTGGGTGCTAGAGCTGATGATGTCTATGGATGGTGTTTTATTGCACTATGGCTGGTATTATATGTTCACTTTGGCTGGTTTTACTGTATGTGTTCACTGGAGTTGGTATCATATGGGCACTTTGGTAAAATTGTATATGCACTTCATCTAAAGTAAAGGATACTAATAAAGATAGTTATATTAATTTATTTGCCAATACTGTGAGCAATTCAGCTGATAATACATGGTTAATGTGGCTGTTATATGTAAGTGCTAGAGCTAGTGACTCCTATGGATGGTGTTTTTTTGGCACTATGGCTGGTATTAACTGTACACCACAAGATGGGATGGACTTCGCTGCAGGGGACCCCCAGTTTGCTATCCCTGACATGACCTCTCACAGTGACAGTGAAGGTACAGGCATGGTACATGAGGCGCAGTAAAGATGTGGTCAGTAGGCAGTCAGCCAGTCAGGCCATGTGGCAGGCAAAATGTGGTCAGGTCCCTCGCAGTAATGTCAGGACAGGTGGCAGGCAGAGAATAGTCATTGTCACAAGCAGAGGTTGAAGTCTGGATAGCATAAACATAAAGACAATAAGCACTAGGGAAACACACTAATATAGTGGCGAGGGTGAGAGGGGAAAGTGACCTAAAAGGCAATTGGTAAGCAGGGAAATGCTGGCCCTTTAAGTTTCTGAGAGTCAGTACACAGGCTTTAAGGAGCAAGTGCGTCTGTGGGTTCACACTGTACCCCAGAGATTACATTACACACCGTACCCCAGAGATTACATTACACACCGTACACCAGAGATTACATTATACACCATACCCCAGAGATTACATTACTCACTATACCCCAGAGATTACATTACATACTGTACCCCAGAGATTACTACATTACACACTATACCCCAGAAATTACATTACACACTGTTTCCAAGATGTTACATTACATCGTACCCCAGAGATTACATTACTCACTATACCCCAGAGATTACATTAGTCACTGTACCCCAGAAATTACATTACACACTGTACCCCAGAGATTACATTACACATCATACCCCAGAGATTACATTACTCACTAGAGATTACATTACACACTCTACCCCAGAAATTACTACATTACACACTATACCACAGAGATTACATTACACACTTTACCCCAGAGATTACATTACACACTGTACAAGAGAGATTATATTATTTCGATCCCCTATGGTATAATTCCTTTTTGCATAGGAGAAGATTTTTGAAACAAAATCACAGGTAATGGTCTTGCCTCTATGAGTCTTCTTTGTGAGACCAGCTCCCATGCAAGAGGCATCCATTTTTAAGCAGAAGGGATTTCCTGGATCTTGACAAATTAGAATGGGTGCTGTGGCAAATGTAGCTTTGAGATGGGCAAAGGCTTCCTCCACTTCAGGTGGCTAAAGATGGACTTCTTTTTACTCAGAGCCACAGTGGGGGCTGTCAGAGTAGAGAAGTGGGGAATTAATTGAATTAATAGTTCACAAACCACAGGAAGGGCTTTATTGCCCTAAGTCCCACTGGTCACAGCCATTGAAGAACAGCACACAATTTAGCAGAGCTCTGTCAGAGACGATGTACCCCAGGAATGGGAAACTGGTCTATTCAAAGACACATTTCTCCAGTTTCGCTAAAAGGTGATTGGCTCATAAGCATTTTAGAACCAGGTGCACATGTCATGATGAGACTTGAGATCAGGCGAAAAGATTAAGATGTTGTCTAGATATGCTAGAACACAAACATACAGGAGGTCTTGGAAGACTTAATTGACAAAGTCCTGGAAGACAGCTGGAGCATTGCAGAGGTCAAATGGCACCACCAGATACTCGAAATGTCTTCATGGATACAGATCTGGATGTAGGTGTCATGGCCACTATTTGCACGGTCGCTTGCGACCTTACCTTGCTTCTTTTCCTGTTTGTTTGTCCATGCTATTTGCACTTTGAGGTCGCCTGTGATCCTCCTGGCTACTAGGAAAGGTGCGGCACCATCTTGCTGCTATTTATTCCTGTGCAGGTTGAGTTGGGTGTGGCTTCCTTAGCTAATCACCCTTCACCTGGGGCTTAATTAAGCACTCTCTCCCATACTCTTGGGCCTGAGTCTTGGGGCCACATGTATGAAAACTGTTTAGGTCTAAAACTCACTTTTTTGCCCATAGGTTTTTTGAAGATGATAATAAAATGTCTGACCAAAAAAGACAACGTTGTGTTACAAATATATTTGGATAAGTAGGAGACTTGGGCAGGGAAGTTTTCAATGAAGTTTAACACGGATAAATGTAAGATTATTCACATGGAAAGAGAACATAAATGCCATCATCACATACTAAATGGGGAAACACTGGGAAAAATAGTTCGAAGTATGTCAGGCGTCAGGTCGCTGCTAGCATAAGTAAGATTGTGAAATTCATCATAAAGGGCTATTGATGCACATAATGAATACACACACAGTGACCACTTCATACTTTCGACACCGGCAGCATATAGAATATGAAGTTGTCATGAGCTGGCTTGGTGTGTATATAAGGCCTGTGATAGGCTGTTTGCACGCATATCCCTCACTACTGTTACTGGTAAAAGGGGAAATTTATCAGTTGACTTTAGGGGAAAAGGTGGCAATATTTCTGAAACTGTGCAATTTGTGAATTCTTCATGTGTTACTGTGGTGAAAGTGTATCATCGGTGGGCAAATGCCGAATAAGCAAATATGAAACCACAGAGCACCACATTATTATTATTATTATTATTATTTTAAAGCACCATTGATTCCAGGGCGCTGTACATTCGAGGGGGTTACATACATAACATAAGTCAAACATGCAATTGATGTGAGAGTTGAACATCAGCTACTAGAGGAAAAAACTGAAAACAAAAATTTGAAAATAGCTGTGTCTTCAAGGGGTTAATGCAGCATATACCTTATGTATTATCTATATATTTTTAGATCAAATGATAAAAGTAGTGCAGCTAAGTGAACAAGAAGCACAATCAACATTATAGATTTTTTCTTTGATTTTTTAAAATTTATTTTTACAGCAATTTAACCCCTTCCCGACATTTGACATACCTTTACGTCCTAGCTCTAAGTGACTTCTCGCAAATGGATGTACAGGTACATCCTGGACATCGTGCAGGCTCTCAAGCAGGGCCCGTACGATCGCAATGTTTGACCAGTTGTATATTACAGCCGGCCTCATGCTGCATTGCCCACGGCCGGAGCGATTAACATAACGCCATGCAATGTCAATCAGCTACCAAAATATTGATGTGTATTAAAAAGGCATGGACCTGAGGGGCAGTAATTGTACAGTCCCTGAAAGAAGTTCTGTCGCTTATCCATGTTGTGGAAACCAAAGCTTATAACCTGACTTAAAATTCATCCATTGGTTTTAGGAATGACTCATATGAAAGCTGAAACCCTCCCAAATGAGGTTTTGTTAACGAAAATAAATTTGCTTCACTTCTGAAATATTGATCATGTAAGGAACACAGAAAGGTCAGATTTTGGTCAGACAAAAGTTTTGTCGCCTTGTCATATAATGCACCCAATCCTAGTTTACAGCCTCACCTGTGCTCACTAATTGATCGGTTAATTAGTGGGTGTGTATAAAAAGAACTCCAGCAGCCCAGACCTTCACTTGATCTGCAACTTGACCTCTGACAACATGCCAAAAATCCACCCTGCAACCAAAGCTTTATTATCAAGAAGTTAAAGACCAGATCCACTGAAGAGATGGCTGGCACCTTTAATGTGTCTCAACGTCAAGTACAAAGAATTAAAAAAAGATTTCAAGAGACTGGAGATGTTTTTGACAAGCCCAGATCCGGCAGATCCCGCTAGAAAACTGCTCAGGAGGAACGTTTGTTGGTTCGAAAAACAAAAGCCAGCCCCTCTTCCACTTCAGCACAGCTCCAACAGGCCTGGTCACCGCAAGTCCCTGGGTCAACTAGTACAGTTTGTAGGATTCTGTCTCGAAATGGCCTCCTTGGTCAAATCAGTGCCCAGAAGCCGGCAATTAAAAAACGTGTGGCATTTGCAAAAAAGGCCCACAGCCTGCGAAACGGACGGACGCTGGAAAAGTGTCAGAAGATTTCTCAGATGAATCTTCAGTTGAACTACACCACAGCCGCCGCAAATAGTGCAGGAGACCTACTGGAGCCCATATGGATCCCAGATACACCCAGAAAACAGTTATGTTTGGTGGTGGAAAGATCATGGTCTGGAGTGACATTCAGTATGGGGGTGTGTGAAACATTTGTAAGGTGGAAGGCAATATCAATAGCCTAAAATATCAAGAAACAACTAACAAAAGAAAAAACCCATTTAAAAATGTATCAACATCTTTATTAGTAATGCATAATAACAAAATAACACCACAAAAATATAAAACAAAAAAAGTATACCTCCACCCAGATAAAACAATAAAAGTATAAGCACGGAGGTCTAGGGTCACGTCCTAAAAATTTACTTATGGCATATAATGAACAACCCACCTCCTAATGAATAAATTCAAAAAAGACCCACTGGCCATGTCCCAGTAATACTATACCAAGGAGGAGGTGTCCACAATGGAAAATTATGTTGCCAAAGGATTGTGATGACTGGACCTCCGTGCCACCCCGACGCGCGTTTCGCTGAACGCTTCTTCAAGGGGATGGATCAGAGTCAGACAAACAAAATATAAATAGCAAAAGAACTGGAAATGAACAGGCGGGACCACGTTAAATAGATTACCAATGTGATACACAATGTATAAATTATTAAATCTTTTAAAAGATCTTATAAAAACTGTGCAACAAATGCATAATAATACAATAAACTAACGTCCTTACAGTAGTGCAAACACCGATCCTAAAATCCGGAACCGGAAATTCATCATGCTAAACCAGCATGAATGCCCAGTGGAACGCATCTTGCGTTCCACATCGGAACGACCGGAATCGGAAACCAGCCCTCTCCTGAACAAAGTGCATTGCTGTTAACTAGCCGGCCGGCGCGCACACAGGACATAAGTACACACAGATTACACACAAAAAAGCGTGACTGGTGATGCGTGCAAGAGTGAGACCAAACAAACAAAAAAATGAAAGATAAAATGGTATGTGAAAACATGTATGCCAGAATAATAATAACATGGACTTATTCAGAAACATGCATAAAACTAATATATTATATATATATATATATATATTATACATTATATATATATATAAATTATAATATATATATATATATAAATATATTTTTAAAATTTATAATATTATGTATAAAAAATATATATATTATTCAAATTAATAATATAAATGTGTCTATGATGACAATTAACACCAAGAAAAATATAATTAAATATTAATAAATGTGTGAAAAAATAAATAAATAAACATGTGTGCAAATACATGTTGTGGTGTAAATATTTCATTTATGTGTCAATGTGCAAAACACAATATATATCCTAAAAAGTGCGTAATAGTGATTATGCCTGTGGACAAATACATAAATGATATAGTGTAAATAATTAATAATGAATATAACCTTAAGAAAAAAAAAAATCCCGGATATATTGTTTATAGGGGATATTTAAAATATCAAGAAGTATTAGCTACCTCTTATTTCTCCTCTAAAAGGGGGTAAAAATTTTGCAGCAAGTATGGTGCTCCTCTCATCACCCATCTCTATATAAAAGTTCCTCAAGGCAAAGAAGATAAAGGTGCCCCAGGAGGGCCCGCCCGTCCCCAAAAACATGAACATCATTGGCATTTTTGGGGTTTGGGATAAAGAAGAATTTGGAAGAAAAAAACCCAAAGAGTCTTGACAACTCAGGACTGCATTTTTTGTATTCCGATGTCTTCATAAATAAATAGTATAATCATTGTCAAAACGCAGGATGAGCCCTTAAAACCCCATGGAGTACAAAAAAATATTAAATATGGCTCAATATCCCAAAAATTCATTCCCCCAATGTTATGAAACAACTTTGTATTTAAAGGAATTATTTGTTTTTATTTTCACATCATTTCTGGGGCGACAAAATTTTTTGTCTTACCAAAATTGACCTTTCGTTTTCCCTTAATGATCAATTTTTCAGCAGTGAAGAAAATTTATTTTCGTTAACAAAACCTCATTTTGGAGGGTTTCACTTGCACACGAGTCATTCCTAAAACCAAATGGATGAATTTTAAGTCAGGTTATAATTTTGGGTTTTCCACAACATGGATAAGCGACAGAACTTCTTTCAGGGACTGTACAATTACTGCTGTGTAAAGCATTAGTACAATTTCCTCTGAAAGATGCAGTTCAGTTCTGGGCACCAGTCCATAGAAAGGATGTATTGGAATTAGAGAAAGTACACAGACATGCAACCAAACTGATAATGGAAATGGAGCATATTAGTTATAAGGAAAAGTTAAAGGGGGATTTTACCGCATTGATTGATGTATGCAAAGCTAATTAAGATGATTACCAAATACATTGCTGTTCTAATTTTGTGTCTCTGTCTTTTCAGACCTCGAGCAGTTCTTATCTCTTGCTTGTGTACACTGCTTTAGCAGCAGTGGCCAGGATGGTCGGGATTGCTGTGTCTTATCAGTAGCACAGGAAGTTTTTTATGTTTTTATTTTCAAATTATACACCTTTAAGTTTTTTACTTTTCTTTGTTTTTTAAAAACCCTTTCCATTACCCAAAGTCACTTAAAAAGGTAATAGGAATGCACGCCCAAAATGCCATCAATGCGTAAAACCACCTACAGTTAGCCAGGGGGGGGAGCCCTGAAACTGGCTGTTGCTCTGTGAAACAGCATGGAGAGCCTTTAAAACATCTCTTTAGAAGAAACATCTAAAGAGAGATATAATTAATTTGGGTATGTATATAAATGGCTCCTACTAAAAATATGTTGAAACGCTGTTTCATATAACACCTCTTTAAAAGATAAGAGGGCATGCCATCCGTCTGGACAAAAAAGGTTCAATCTCCAGAAGAACTGTGAATCTGTGATAGAGCCACCTAGGTGAATTAGAAACCTATATTCAGTCTGACGCGGTTTGGGATCAGGAATGAAATATTCATTTTAGGGCAGATTGGTTCATGCATTATGGGGTTCCTATTTTGATTAACGGTGGGAAATAAAGTGGGACATGTATCAAAGTGGCACTGCCTCGACAATCGTACATCTCATTAAATTAGAGCAACATTTGTCAGTATGTATGAAAGTGTCTCACAGCACTTTATAAATGTGTCCCCACCCCTGAGCCATTTATCCCAAAAGGGGGTAGCACAAAAAGTATCTTGCCAACATTTGTCTCAGCCTCATCACTTATCTTATGTCTTATGTATGAAAACTACCTAGCAATAACATTGTCTTTGTTGCCCATAGCAACCAACCAGAGTTCAGCTTTCATTTTATATAGTGTTCTGGAAAAATAAAAACGAGCTTGATTAGTTGCTATGGGAAAAAGACAGTTTACTGTGGACAGTTTTTTTTAAACTAGGGTTTTCAAATTAGCATGGATTAGTCTGATGCTTTTGCGCCACATTCATAAAAAGGGGTAAAAACTTTTGTGGACAAATGACCCTTAAGATTTTTCCCCGCAAAAGTGGGTGGATTTTAGTTTACTTGTCAGACAGGGGCTTCGGCAGTTTTTATGGTGGGCATCATTGCCCAAGAACCCATACATGTCGCCCAAAGTTTAAAAAATTACCATTAGCTTTTTTCATCTCTCCCCACCATTGTTTCAAATTGACATATACCTTTTTTCATTGATACTATTTATCTATCAAACAAAAACTGGAAAATGTGCAGTATATTTGCACGACTTTCTCTTTAAATCATGTGCTTAGGGGGGCGAAATTTTATGATTTTTGACACCCCGGGTCAATTTTATTTCGAAATTAGTAGCGTAGATGTGCCTGAAACTATGAACCTGTTTTATGCGGGTATAGATTTTGGCTCTTTTAGCTACAGTACAAAGCGACAATTCAGGCCCAGGTACACCACTTTTAAAGTGGTTTGTCTGTTCCAGCAGTAATGCGCCTGGATTTGCCGAAAGACAGTCATCAATGTGTAGCTTTGTACCGTTGTAGTGCAACACGCCTCCAGCACACAACCCGATCTCAGACACATTACAAAGTGCCACGAGCGCTTTAAAATGAGCCTAATTTTGGAGTGTGTCTGCTCATACATCAAGCGCACAGGGCTGCACCAGTTTTTGGGCTGAAAAGACACCAGAATACTGGCGCAGCCCTGTACATACTTGTCGCCCTATGTGTATTTCTCAGCATCTTTTTTCACTTTGTGTGAACATAGCTTTAATCAGGAATAAAAAGGTTCCTAAATTATTCCATTTTTTTCTTACTGTATTTTTGCAGTGACATGTCTGTATGAGAACTTGTTTTATACAAGAGAAAATTTATTTTTTGAGGGTACAAATACATTACTGCTCAATTTATATACTTTTATAAAAAAAATTGTTATAACTAAAGAAAAAAGTTAATTCTTATTTCTTGTTTCTTAATGTTTTATGACATTCTCAATTCACACTAGATAACCCATCAAGTTAATTCTTTAGATTATTATGGTTGTATGCATTGCCTGCTGTAAGTGCACACAGGTTTCTATTAACGTTGATTGAACCGTTGAGGAAAGTTAAGTTTGTTCGAACTTCACGATTTTTTAGAACTCGAGCCGAACCATTTTACTGTTTTTTCAAGTAAATGTTCACGTGCGACATGCTATTTTAATAGTTTTTAGGTGCATCCTCAGTGTACAGTGCACCTGAAAGTACGATCCTCTCAAAAATCTGGCGTCAGGTATACCTTGCATAGTAAACATAATGCACCTAAAAAGGCACATTTATGTGTAGTGCACAGTAAAAGAGAAAACAGAGGACAAGCGCACCTCGCGTAATATTGTGAGGTTAAACAGCCAGAATGGGGAGGGTAATGAAAACCGCTCACCTTTTGTGGTTGTACAGGATGGTACAACTCATATAGATGGCATTGAAAGATAATTAACGAGCAGCCTGGTTCCATAAACGTCTCAGGGAATCCACTGCACTTCAACTGGTTCGCTGGGTATATAGTAAACTTCTTTCATCCGAATGTATTGGATGAGGTTTATAATACAGACCTATGGTGGCGCTAGGTATGCAAACCGAAAAATAAAGTTTTTAGCTGAAGCTGACAAATAGTGTTGAGCGATTATTATCGACAAAGTTGAAATCGGCGCGGTTTTTATGGTGATCGGATTTTTTCGATCACGCGATAATTTAGGTGAAAATCTGCGCATAATCTATTAATATCTCACCATTTTCAGCGCTTCCTGTAATTTTGGCGGCCAGCAAATCAGCTTACAGAATAGAGCATGGTGAGCTGTGTGTGCGACGTCATGACTGGGATGTGTATGGTTGCAATTGGCTGGAAAAATTACATGACGTGGTTTTACATAGAACAGCCCTTCCTGTTCAGCCTCAGTGTGTTAGTGTGTCTCATAAGAGAAGTTTGTGTGCTTGGTCTCTGTCAAAACAGCTTAGCGAAACTGTTCTATTTTTTCACACAGACAGCTATGCTTTTAGCTGTGAACATTAGAACTTAGGTAGATTAGAGATTTGCAGATTTTAGTAACTTAGGCTGAGAATTTTAAAGGAGCATCTAGCGCTGTACAGTCGCGGGGGGAGGGGCTGCGGGCAGGGGCTGCGGGCGAACACAAACAGACAGACAGGCTCTTTAAAGGAGAGTGGATATTGTGCAGCCCAGACTTTGTTTAGACCCTGCATTGGAATGGGTTTTTATTAACAGTTTGCTGGTGAAATATTACTTGTATGTTGTGCAGCCTGAACTTATATTAGGATACAGATCTTTTCTAGTAACTGCAGGTGTATTTGATAGGTGCAAAACTCAACTTTTATTATCCGTATACATTTCAGATAGGTGTTTTTTTCACTTTGGCGCAGTCCAGCTTTGTTCATTGAGGCACCTTGCACTTAAATTTTAATACAGCAATTTTGTAGTCACCGCCGGTGTATTTGATAGGTGCAAAAAATACCTTATATTATCCGTATACATTTCAGATAGGTGTTTTTTTTCACTTTGGCGCAGTCCAGCTTTGTTCATTGAGGCACCTTGCACTTAAATGTGAATACAGCAATTTTGTAGTCACCGCCGTTGTATTGATAGGTGCAAAAAATACCTTATATTATCCGTATACATTTCAGATAGGTGTTTTTTTCACTTTGGCGCAGTCCAGCTTTGTTCATTGAGGCACCTTGCACTTAATTTGAATACAGCAATTTTGTAGTCACCGCCGTTGTATTGATAGGTGCAAAAAATACCTTATATTATCCGTATACATTTCAGATAGGTTTTTTTTTTCACTTTGGCGCAGTCCAGCTTTGTTCATTGAGGCACCTTGCACTTAAATTTGAATACAGCAATTTTGTAGTCACCGCCGGTGTATTTGATAGGTGCAAAAAATACCTTTTATTATCCGAATAGTTTTTAAATAGCTGTATTGCACTTGGTGCGGCCCTAGTTTTTTCAAATAGCCACGTTGTACGACAATTCTGATAGAAAAATTTTCTAGCAACTGTTCTCGTTTGTCATTGCTGCAAAAAACACAATTTCTCATCCGTGTAACTTCTGAATAGTTTTATTGGGCTTGTTGAATCTCAGTTTGGCGCAGATAGCGCACTTGTATGATATTTTGTTGAAAACTATCAATTCCTAGTCCTACTGGGCAGTTGTAAATCCCTGGGACTGAAGGAGGAACACTGTTGATTTTGTCTTACGGTTCTTCCACCAGACCGCATTTCACAGGTATTCGCAAGAAACATTTCAGTTTCTAATCCTAGTTGGCTGTAGGAAATTAGAGGGATTTAAGAATAGCTGTGATTTGCCGTCTTTTAATAAGAGATGTTCCAAAACTCTTCCATACCCTCTCAAATTTTTATCTTTCTGAACATGGAGCGAAATGCAGGTGGAAAGCGAGCAAAGAGGGGGTTAGGACATGGAGCTAGAGGTACGAGAGAAGGTGCTCCTTGCGACAACACGCAAGCCAGTGGATCGTCGGTTGCAGGACCGTCAGGTCTGTCATCGCTGGGTCAGGGCCCTGTGAATCTCAGTAACGAACAGCGTCGCAAATCTGTTCTTCAGTGGTTAATGCAACCTGCATCCAGCAGTCTTACCTCCTCGTCCTCCCAGTCATGGCCACAAATGTCGTCATCACCATCCGTCCAACATGAAGCGAAGGCAGCCCAAATGTCAACTCGTGTTCCCACCACTGTGGATAATCCATTTTCTGAAGACGTCTTTGATGACAAAATGCAGTTGGGGTCAGAAGGAATTTCCAAAGACCAAGAGGCCAAAGAGGATGATTTTGTCTGCTCTGACGCCCAGTTACTGATGCCATCAGAGGAGGAGAAGGAAGCCGGTCAATCGCCAAAAATCCCTGGCGGTTGCCTTGCAGTCCCTCTTTCTTGTAGCCCGCAGCTCCTGGATGCAGAATGTCAGGACGACCAAGTCACTTGTGTTGATGATGATGATGACGACATTGCGGATCCAACGTGGTCTTTTCAAAAGAATTTGCTTGCGAGGGCTTCATCACTGGACGAGGAGGAAGACGATGGGGTAGTGTCAGTACGGGTCCCGCCTCAAAAAGGGAGAGGGCGGTCGCAGAAGTCCGCTGATATGATTCCGCCAGCCACGGTCAGCGGAAACCCCGCTCCTCGCTTATCGCCGTCAAAAAGGTCCAGGACCTCTCAAGCCTGGGCCTTCTTTGAGCAAGCCTCTGATTCACCCAGCGATGTCATATGCCGCCTTTGCCATAAACGCATAAGTAGAGGCAAGAATCTTAGGTGTTTAACCACCACCAACATGTCTAGTCACATGCAGCGAATGCATGAGTTGAAATGGAGGCAACACTTGGCCAAAAAAGGCCACACTGATGCCGGGCTTCCAACCACTGTCACACCCTCTGTCTCCGCCTCCTCCTCCTCCGCCACCACCAAGCGTTCCTCAGCTGCCCATGTCTCTCAGAGTCATGATCAGGGATCAGCCTCCGCTTCAGCCTTCACCGTCGCCCGAGTACCACCAGCACCACCAGAGACCCATCCTACCCCTTCTCCTTCCGCCAGTTTGACGACCTGCACGCCGTACAGCGGCCAGTCTAGCAGCCAGCCTTCTGTCTTCCAGGTTTGGGAGCAGAAGAAACACTTTAACCCAAACCATCCCAAAGCCAAAAGCCTGAATGTCGGCATTGCCAGGCTTTTGGCCTTGGAAATGTTGCCTTTCCGTCTGGTGGACACAGATGGGTTCCGCCACGTCATGGCCCTTGCCTGCCCCCAATACCAGATGCCGAGCAGGCATTTCTTTGCCAGAAAAGCCGTCTCTGCCCTGGCCAGCCACGTGTCATCTAAAATTTCAAGCACGTTGTCTGCATCTGTGTCCGGAAAAGTCCATCTGACCACCGACACATGGACTAGTAAGCACGGCCAAGGCCGCTATATCTCTGTGACAGCTCACTGGGTGAGCTGGGTGGATGTCTCTGGTGGTGACGGTGGCTCTCATGCTCGGCGCACGTTTTTCAAAACCGCAGGGATGGTGCAGGGCTCTTTCCGCCAAGGTCCTCTGGTGGCATCACGTGCCCAGAGAAACCAGGCCGTGTTGAAATTAATCTGTCTTGGAGACCGTCCACACACAGGTCAGGAGCTGTGGACGGCTCTCCGCAACGAGACCGAACGCTGGCTGGGTGACAAGAACCTTGTGCCAGGCAAGGTGGTGTGCGATAACGGTCGAAATCTGCTGGCCGCCCTTAAGATCGGTAGGCTGGAGCACATCCCTTGCCTGGCACATGTCATGAACCTCGTCGTCCAGAAATTTCTAAAGCGCGACCCGGGTCTGGACTGCCTGCTGAGGAAGGCTCGAGGTCTGAGTTCGCACTTCCGCCGTTCGCACCCTGCTTCGTCCCGCCTGGCTGCGTTGCAGCGTCAGCTCGGCCTCCCCGTCAACTGTCTCATTGTTGACGTGGCAACACACTGGAATTCCACCCTCCACATGCTCCAGCGATTGTGGCAGCAGCGCAATGCCATTACGCAGTACGAAGTGACACAAGGCCTGACAAGCAACGGTGCGGACCTCGGGATGTTGAGCCACTGAGAGTGGAGTCAGGTGAAAGAGCTCTGCACCATCCTTGCCAGTTTTATAAAAGCCACCAAAATGGTCAGTGCGGACAATGCCCTTGTCAGCATGAGCATTGTGGTGATCATTAGTTCTGGAACAATCGTTGGACACTCTGAAACATCAGGTCCCACCAGCGGCGGAGGAGGACATGGACACAGATGCGGACACGGAGCCTTTTTCTCCGTCGAATCCACAAGGCCCGACAATTTCACAATTTTATAGGTCTTCATTAGGAAGTGGTTCGGGGTCCAGGGCTAGTGCAAGGCGGCGCATCAGCTCTCAGGGTGCATCATCTGAGGCAAGTCAGGGCTGTGTTGAAGCTGTTCCGGAGGAAGCGGAGAAGGAGGAGGAGGTATTCCTAGAAAACCGACGTTACCGACGTCCCTGCCTTGGAAAGAGGTTGGCGCGAATTTGAGGCGGAGGAGGAAGATCAGTTTGCTAGTGCCCCTCGACCCAGAGACTTGGGAAATCAAGTCCAGTTTAACTAAAATGGTGGTTGAAAGACTCCTTATTGCGGCACTTTTTAAATCTGGGGGTAATGCTGGTTTGGGGCTCAAGCTGTGGCCCAGGACAGGGATAGTCTATGTCCAGTTCTACTAAAATGTTGGATGAAAGACTCCTTTTTCCGGCACTTGTTTAATCTGGGGGTCATGCAGGTTTGGGGCTCATGCTGCATTCCAGGACAGGGATATTCAATATCCAGTTCAAGTAAAATGATGGTTCAAATCATACTGCCTTCTGGCACTTTTTAATTTGTGGGTCATGCAGGTTTAAGGGTCAGGCTGTGGTGCAAGATAGTGAATGGTCTGTGAATTTTTTTCTGTGGCTTTTATAACCTAAGTGTGTTGCCTAAGATGTAGCACGTATCCATTTGACTGTTGTGGATGTTAATTCCAGCTTCTCCAGCCCTGTTTGGGTGTAAGAATGAAGATGTTGTTCCTCTCCCATAGACTTTAATGGTCATTGACGGTAATCTATTATCGCCTATCGGAAATCGGTTTGATAATTGCCGATATCGACAATCGACCCGATGACGATAGTCAACGTAATCGCTCATCACTACTGACAAAAAAAGATAGATAACTTTTTTTTTTTTTCATCCCCAACTTTCAAACTAATTTGGAAAGTTTACCTGGGTCCATTCCCCTGTTGCTGTACAATAAAGTTCCTTCTAACCTTTTTTTTCTCTTCATTTAGCAACTAAGGAAGTCAATGAAAGCTATTTTTAAGCGTTTTAACACATTTTAAAATGGTGTTTTAAACATGTTTTCCCAATTCAAAAGGTTATGTGATGTGTTTCTTTATATATTTCTTATATTTTCACATTTATAATAATTTTTTTCTGTAACCTTTGACATTATGATGACATTATATGTATTAATTATATAAGATGTTGGCTTGTAAACTTTGCTCATTGCACCTGAGGAAGTGCGGAATGTGCCCGTGCGAAACGTGTAGTACTTTGTTCTTATTTCTTTTATGCTTTATATTTTATGTCTTTTAACGACTGTCACTTGCTGAAATTAAAACTGACAAATTATTTGGGATGTTTCCCGGTTACTATTTTGTCAGCTTCAGCTAAAAACTTTATTATTTCGTTTCTTTTGTACCTACTGCTTCAGCACCACCATAGGTCCATATTGTATACCTCATCCAATACATTCAGATGAAAGAAGGATAAAAAGGCGCATTGCGTCTTTTTAGGCGCATTGTGCAAATCGCGGCACATAGCATGTGATTGGTAGTGTATGTAATGCACAAATCGAGGAACATTGCGCACAGATGCGTATCACATATCATTACTAGTTTATAGGCGATAGGCGAATTACATAAACTACTAACGATATGTTATGCGCCTCCATGTGCAATGCGCCTCGATAGGCGCATTACATACATTACCAATGATATGGTATGTGCCACGATTAGCGCAAATCGTGGTACATAGCATATATATTTGCTACAATATATAATGGCTACAATATACAAGATAAAAAAACACTATAAATTGGGTATAACCTTAATCATCCCACAGAGTAAAACTAACATATCATGAATATTGCATAGCAAGCACTGTTTAAAATAAAAGTATTACCAGGATTGTTGTATTTTCTTCATCTTGTCCCACAAAAAATAGATTTAAAGGTGATCAAAAAGTTAAGTCCCCCAAAAATGGTACTGATAAAAATGTAAACTCATCCCACAAAAAAAGTCCCTACACAGCTCGAATACACTGAAAAACTAAAAAAGTTAAGGCTTTCAAACGTTGACGTTGGACTTTTTAAAATAAAACTGTTTTTATAGTGTAAAAGCAGTAAAACATAAAAAATATATATAAATTTAATAACGTTGTAATCATATTGACCTGTGGAGTTAAATTAACATCATTTAAACTGCACGGTGACGCCTTTAAAATATAAATAAAAAAAACACTTCTAGAATTGCTGTGTTTTGTCCATTTTGTCTTCTAAAATTGATGAATAAAGCAATTGTAACAGGTATGGTGGATTCGCTGGACCACCGCAAGCAATGGTGTAAGCCACGCTGGGGAGCGGAGTCTAAGTGGCCCCCGGTATTCACCAGAGCCCGCCGCAAAGCAGGATGGACTTGGTGCGGCGTGAGGCTACCAGGTCGCTTCGCCTGACGTGACTTGCTTGCGATGGCGGCCGGGGTAATGAGTGGTACAGAATCGTAATCCGGAGACGTAGTCGAGGACAGGCAGAAGGTCAGGGCGGGCGACAGAGGTTCGTGGTCAGAGACAGGCAGACGGTCAGTGCAGGCGGCAAACAGGCAAGGTCAGGAAACGTAGCGGAACGGACTGGTACACGGGTAATCAATACGGACTCCAACACTCTCAAAAGACACTGAACGCACACCAACAAACTGGCAGAGAATGCAGGGGGCGTGTACAATATATAGGACCAACGGCCGGCAATTGGCCAATTACCGGGACGCTGGCCCTTTAAATCCAGACCAGCCGTCACGCGCGCGCCCTAAGCAGCGGCGGCGGCGGCCGGGACAGGCAGAAGCAGGAAGCACAGGAGCGTGGACTGTTAAGAAAGCTGGCGCAGGAGCATGGGAAGCAGGGGGATGGTCTCGGGCGGCCACGGCACCCACGCCGGACCCCCATGACAGTACCACCCACCCCTTTTGGTCTCCCCTCTTCTTACGGAATTTGGAGAGGAGGTCAGGCGACAGGTTGGCCTCAGCTTCCCACGAACGCTCCTCCAGCCCGAACCCTTTCCAGTCAATAAGAAAGAACTGCTTCCCCCTCACTGTTTTTTCTGCCAACACCTCCTTGACCTCAAAAATGTTATCAGAGTTTGCCACAAGAGAAGGCAAAACAGGACCATGGGAGAAGCGGTTCAGCACCACAGGCTTGAGGAGTGAGACATGGAAGGCGTTCGGGATACACAGGGTAGGAGGCAAGCGGCGTTTGTAGGATACCAGGTTCAGTTGCCAAAGAACAACAAAAGGGCCCAAATACCTAGGGCCTAACTGATAACTGGGCACCTTAAAACGAATGTATTTAGCGGACAACCAAACTCTATCACCCGGCTTAAATATGGGCGGAGGTCTACGGTACCTGTCAGCCTGGACCTTGGCGAGCCGAGGCCCGTAGAAGGGCCTGTCGTGTGGCTTGCCAGAGTGCCTTGATGTCCCGAACTTGGGCATCCACGGCGGGGACGTGACACGAGGTAGCCAGAGGGAGAGGCGGGCAGAGATATAGCCCAAACACAACAAAAAAAGGAGAGGCTCCAGCGGACTCCAAGTCTAAGGAATTGTACGAAAATTCTGCTCAGGGGAGGAGGTCAGACCAGTTATCCTGACGGGCGGATACAAAATGAGTATATAGTACCTAAAACTTGGTTGACCCTCCCCTACCGCCCATTGGTTTGAGGGTGGTATGCAGACAAGTAGTCTAGCTGAACCTTCAACTGAGCACACACAGCCCGCCAGAATTTCGACACAAACTGGACCCCCCTATCCAAGACGATATGCAATGGGAGCCCTTGTAGCCGAAAAATGTGGTGGAAGAAGTGCTGGGCCAGCTGCGGAGCAGAGAGTAACCTGGGCAGTGGAACAAAGTGGGCCATCTTTGAAAATCTATCAGTCACCATCCAGATGACCGTGTTTCCAGAGGAGGCCGGGAGGTCAGTAACAAAGTCCATGGCTATATGGGACCAATATCTTTCTGGCACCGGGAGAGGTTGAAGCAGACCCGCGGGTCTGAGACAAGGAACTTTATTACGGGCACAGGAGGTACAGGCCAGGACAAAATCTCTAACATCTTGAGCGAGGGTTGCCACTAATAATAACGAGCGATTAGTTGCAGGGACTTATGGACGCCAGGATGACCAGCTGTTCGTGAAGAATGTCCCCACTTCAGGATTCGAGGCCGCATGGCCGGGCGAACGTAGGTCTTCCCAGGGGGTAGATGTTGAAGGTCCACGGGGGCCGTGGTGAGGAGTCGTTCTGGAGGAATTATGTGCTGCAAAGGTGGCTCCAAACCCACTGTGTCCGAGGATCTAGAGAGGGCGTCTGCCCTGACATTCTTCCCAGCTGGCCGAAAGTGAATTAGAAAATCAAAACGGGCAAAAAAAGAGCGACCACCTGGCTTGCTGAGGATTCAGTCATTGAGCAGACTGCAGATAAAGAAGATTTTTGTGGTCGGTGAAGATATCGATGGGATGGCAAGCCCCCTCCAGCAAGTGCCGCCATTCTTATAGGGCTAACTTAATAGCCAGCAATTCGCGATCACCGACTGTATAATTCTTTCCGGCTGGGGTGAAGGTTTTTGAGAAAAAGCCGCAAGTACGCAGTTTCCCAGAGGAGGACTTCTGAAGGAGAACAGCACCTGCACCTACATAGGAGGCGTCCACTTCTAGGATAAAGGGACGCTGCGGGTCCGGGCGAGACAGAGCAGGAGTAGAAGCGAATGCTGATTTGAGGCGATCAAATGCTTCTTGGGCTTCTGGCGGCCAGGATTTAGGATTGGCATTTTTCTTCGTAAGAGCCACCAGCGGTGTCACGGGCGCCCCTGCGACCACTGTCCCGGGTCGCAGCCGCGCCCGTGCCCCTGCTCCCAGCGGAGCCCCGTCCCGCACGTCAGGTTCGGGGTCCGCTCGTGCATCGGTCCCCTCCGGCGCTCACTTACCCGGTAGCGATCCTGCTCAGTCTGTGTCCGGCTCCCAGCACGTTGCTCCACCCCTAGTGGCAGGCACGCGCCGCCAGTTTGAATTTAAAGGGGAAGTTCGCCGGTAATTGGTCATTGCCGGGCACTGCTCCTATTTAAGTCTGGCCTCTTCCTGGCGGCCCACGCCGGATCCTTAGTTTATGTTTCCTAGGAGAAAGCTGTCCAGAGAGTTCCTGTTTGCCTTACCGTGTACCGACCTTCTGCCTACGATTACCGACCACGAACCAGAGTTGCCTGTCCTGACCTTCTGCTTGTCTACCGTCTACGAACCCGAGCCACCTGTCCTGACCACTGCCTGCCCCCGACTACGAACCTGCCTGCCTTCCTTTTCCTTCCCTTTGGCCGCCACCGCAGGCAAGCCCCGCCAGTGGTAGTGACCTGGTGGAATCCTGCCGCAGCAAGACCATCCCGCTTTGCGGCGGGCTCTGGTGAATACCGGGACCCACTTAGATTCCACTCCCTGGTGTGGGCTTACATCATCGCCTGCGGTGGTCTAGTGGATCCACCTCCAGACCGTTACAGTAGATCCGGCCCTGGATCCAGCCAAGGTGCCCCTTGCCAGGTGTTTTCCAGAATCACCACCGTCGTGGTCAAGCAATCGCAACAGATTGCGCAGCAAGCGCAGCAGCTCGAGCAACTCTCCTTCCAAAGGTGCAGCAGCTCATCTCCGTTCAGCAGCAATCACCGCCATCTCCAGTTGTTCCTGCCTCAACGGGTTTCCCGGGCTCCTAGGGGACCAAATCCTCGACTGTCACTCCCAACCAAGAATAGCGGTGATCAGAAACTAAGCAGGGGGTACATCACCCAAAGCTCTATGCACGAGGAGCAGAAGGCCAACCAGTTTTCCCGTCCGAAAGTGCGAAGGTGGCTTTCGTGGTCAGCCTCCTCTCCGGGAAGGCCCTGGGGATGGGCTACACCACTATGGGACAGAAATGATCCAGTGACGGCGGTCTACAGTCGTTCCTCAGTGAATTCGCAATGTCTTCGAGGAACCACCCGTGCCTCCTCCACTGAGACAGCCCTCCTAAACCTACGCCAGGGGGACCTGCCTGTTGGGGACTACGCGGTACAATTCCGTACGCTGGCCTCTGATCTATCATGGAACGAGGCCGCTCTGTGTGCTACTTTCAAGAAAAAGGGCTCTCAAGCCGAGTTAAAGACGCTTGGCCGCTAGAGACCTCCCGTCTTCCCTCAGCGACTTGATCCGGTTAGCGACCCGCATCGACGTACGCTTCAATGAACGGGAGGAGGAGCTTCTGCAGGAACGTCAGTCAGCCCAACTTCGCCGGTTTCCTCGCCTGGCACCGGTGTTCCAGGGCCTCCTGCGCCACAGCCGCCAACGCCCACCGACGAACCCATGCAGGTTATCGGGTCGGG
>JAODAL010050720.1:0-27197 GCA_025379985.1 Phyllomedusa bahiana
AGTCCCCCTTTGAATTTGATTGGTCAATACTTCTCCATAGGTTTTAATGGGTCCCTGTCCCTCCTATTCGTTGGGCCAGGATTGCCAACCCCTGCTACTCCCCCAATCAGCTTTTTTTCCGGGCTTTTACTGTATTTTGAATGTCCCCCTTTTGTTTTTTGATTGTCAATACTTCTCCAAGGTTTTAAAAAGGGTTCCTGTCGCTCCTAATTCGATTGGCGGGTTTTTCTGCCGATAAATAAAAAGAGCTTACCAAATTTGAATTACTGTATTTTCCGGCAATTTTCAATACCAAATTCCCATGTAGTGCCGTTCTAGTTTTTTGGGAAGGGATTTTTTTTATTTTTTTTTTTAGTGGTTTTGGGCTCTTTTTCGAGAATTTTTTTACGCCTTTTAAAAAAGGCGATTTTTTGGATTCAATTCCCTCCCGAAACGGACATTTTAATGTTTTTCTCGCTGTTTTCCAGCCTTCTCGAGTGGGAAATACTGTGGGGGCGCAGTCCCCCCCCCCCCACGCCTAATCCCGCACTGCGCCCCACACACAGGCAAGGGGCACGGAAACTTTTCCCCCATGTATGGCGCACCTCCTCGGACAGTGAATATTGGGCGAGCGCCGCACTGCGCCAAGTCCCCGCACGCGCCCCACACACACGGGTGCGTGAATTTTTTCCCCCATGTTTTGAGCGCACCTCCTCGAAGGGCGAAAATTAGGCGCATCCCGCACTGCGCTAAGCCCCCCGCACAATCCCCCAACCTGGTGAGGCGCGGCGGACTTTAAAAGGGCATGTATGATCGCACACCTCGAGCGGCGAATCTTGGCCAGTCCCGCCGTGCCAAAGGGTCCCCCTGCCCCCCACACCTGACGAGCACGGCGGACTTTAAAATGGTAGAGAGCGCACCCGGCACCGACAAAATCAGGACAAATTTCGCCGGAAAACGGGCGGAAAACATCTCTCCAACGTGGCAGATTCATACATGTCGCCCAACTATCTTTTTGCAAACGGTATTTCCTACCCTGAAGCTTATAAAAACTCTTAAAAACCCCTTTTAATAAGAAAAAAAAATGTCCCCGGATTTTTTGGGAAAAAGTCTCTTTTTCTTTCAATAATATATGTGCACATACACTCGAGTTAATTTATAATTTGGACACCGCACAAACAAATCTGGGAGATATTTTAGTCTCTGTATCACTTGTCATCAACTTACATCCCCCGCACAAATGTGGTACTTTCCCCCACTTTTTTGAAAATATTAATTATATCTTTTCTAGGGAACCTAATATATACCTGATCAATGTAAAGTAGTCATGCCATCTGATAACAGTGTCATTTTGGTGTGCCCCCCCAAAAAATTTTTCAACACATTCCAAAAAATTCTAAACCCGGCAACAAAAGTCAGAAAAACCTCTAAGTGAAAAAAAGACAATTTGTGCCCAAAAGTCTAATTTTTTTTTAAACAAACCGTTATTTTCCAGCATTTCCCCTTAACCTTTTGGGGCATGGTTTACTAAGTTTTCACAGTTTCCCACAGGACAACATCAAGACGTGGATGTTCGAGACCTGTGCTCCCCCCACCTCCTTTTGAGATCCCTCATAGAACCAATAGGTTTAGGTCTGGGAACACCCTTTGGGCCATCAGCCCTTTACTCTCATTTTCTTTAGAAAAGGCAGTACCCATCTTGGAGGTGTTTGCGGCCTTACATGTTGGAATACTGCTTGCGGGCCAGTTTCTGAAGGGGGGGGAATCATCTCCTTCAGTAATGTCACGGGAAATGTTGGCATTCATGGTTACCTTAAAGAACTGTACTTTCCCCAAAGCCGACAGCACTCATGCACCCCAACTAGACACTCCCACCACCATGCCTGATGTAGGGAAGACACACTTTTTCTTTTTACTTCCAGTTGGTTGCCACCCACACACGCTTGACACCCTCTGAACCCCAAAAAAATTTATCTGGTCCACAACCACAAAAAAATGGTTTCAGTAATCCATGTCCTTTTTCTGCTTTTCTTCACAAATGTTTGTGGACTTTTTTGTGCATCATCTTTAGAAGAAGCTTTCCTTTTGGACGAAACCAGCAACCAATTTGACAGTTGCAGCGTAAGTCTGAGCGCTGAAGCAACTCCCCCCTTCAATCAACCTTTTCCCCAATGCGGCACACTCATAAACCCCATTTTGTAAAGACACTCTCTGGATATGGCCTGAACATGCAATCAAAATTTTTTGGCAATTTGGGAACCCCGTCTTGTTAAACTGCTGTATAGTCTTGGCCACCGTGTATACTATTATACTCGTATGTGCAAATAAAAAAAATCTTGAATCCTGACTTTTTATATATAAATAAATAAATATTTTGTTTAACTTTTTCTTGTGTTTTATTACATACTTCTATTTTTGTTTTTTTCATACTCTGTCCTACAGTAGTCCCCTGCTGAAATTTTCTCCAGTAGTTTAATCATATTGGTTTAGTCTTCATCTTCTTAATATGTTCTCTGAGCTCTTTTGAATTGTCTTTTCAGTACACCTTTATTTGTCTGTGAGAAGTAAAACTTCTCCCACGTCAAGATTTTATTCTGCAGGTTCAGAATATAATGTAGTAGGTAATCCATTAGCCATTTTTTATTATTATTATTATTATTATTATTATTATTATTATTGTTATTATTTAGATATTTTTCATATTGATTTAACTGCTCTTTTGTTCTTTGTCAAACAAATGAAAAATATCATCCACATAATAGAACCCTGTATTTTGCATAAACTGTGTCTCAAATTGTGACATAAAATATCTGCCTTAAATTGAACTACATAGGACTACACTGATGTCCTCTGCAGCTGCAATTGTTGGTGAACACAAAGGCCAGCAATGTAATGAGGAATGTGATCTTCTCGTTTCTTAATTTCCAATTGTAACATAATTTTTGCAAGACTGCAGTACTGCTTTCAATATAAATTGCAAGAAGACAATATTTTTTTCTTAAAAAAATAAAAACATCATTTTGCTTTTTCACTTTTTAAATTTTTTTTTTATTTACCACCTTATTCATTCACATGACTAGGATTAAGCTCCTGAGAGCTACCGTATCAGGCACAACCATTACAAAACGTACAATATTGTGCCTGTTAAGCACTAAAGAGGCCTCAGCACCGTTGCCTGGAGTTAGACTCCTCCTATCTGATATTAATGGCATATCCTAAGGATAGACTATTAATATTAAAGTTCCAGAAATCCCTGTAATCTCAGTTTTTGAGAGACAGCAACAGACAGGGGAAGCTGCAATCCACTGCATACATTATGCACTCTATAGTATTTACAGAAAAAAATTAAAGGTTACGCAAACGCCTTGCCCAAGCTTTCATTTACTTTAATTGAGCTGCTTTTACTCCCATCATCATGTACTGATAGAAGGTATGAAAGGAGAAGATGCTGCTGTTAAGCAGCTCTCTCTGCACCCAATACACTGTACAAGCTATGCTGTAGCAAAACAGAGTTGTCCTCTTTCTTCCTGAGCACAGCTTGGAATAATCAATAAGGTTGATCCCATAGGAGAATTAAAATTTAGATTTTTCATATTTATTAACAGCCAGGTACTGGCATACATCTATATGGCAGCATATTAGGCTGTGTAGTGTTAGTACATAAGTAGTTATGGCATTCCTAATTACACCCTAAGTACGTGTCTACCAATACTAGTTGAAATCACTGAGAGGTCCCCTTTCGGTTTTCTTCTATGTAGGCAGCAATCAGAATTGATTGCAGCATACAAAAATTATATGGTAGAAATCAGTGGTTTCTCAGATCTCCGCCTTTGGAGTAGAGCTGCGGTTTTGTATTACAGCAATTTCCCTGTTTCTGATCACGCAAGCACTTTAGCAGTGCCCATGTGATCAGCATGACAAATATGTTCATTGTGATGAGGCTACTGCCTTCTTCTTATAACAAGCAAATTTATAATAGGACATCAAACAGTCAGCTAGGGTGCTATAAGTTTGATTCCAAAGAACTGAGTTTAAGGGAGAGTTTCAGGTAATAAATATGGAATATTGTCAATTTAGCATGGGTACAGTACACCCAACTCAATAAAGCCTAATGCCTTCAATGTTACTTTCTCTGTCTAATTCTGAAAAATGCAGTCAAAAGCAACCTATTGGCATTGCACTTCTATTGATTGAAGGTTTGGTTCTCCATTATTAAGTTACTTCTGTGTGGGCCAAGAGGTAATTGGCTAGGGGAGTCTGCTGGGGACATGAAGTTAAAGTCAGGCCAGTAAGGGACCCATATGGGATCAGTGGTGATGTGCTCAAACAAAGGTAAGCTGCAGTTAAGTCTTGTAGGAGGAAGAGTAGGATCTCCGCTTTAGTGGACCAGTAGATAATGGTAGCAAGATCTGTTTTTTCTACAGGCGTGAGATGTGGCCTATTTGCTCCATCTCAGGGAAAGGTGGACTGAGTGGAGCATACAGTAAAAGAGATGGTACTGGGGGTATCCTGGAATATCAGAGGTAACAATACTGTTCTTCTGTGTGGAAGAATGAAAAATAGTAAAGTGTGCCTAATGTGTTGCCTTGTTGGTCGAGTAGTGACATGTAGCCTATTGGATGTTACCTGAGGGGAGACAAAGCCATTGAGAACATGATCATAAACAGAAAGATGGACTGCCAAATTATGAGAAATTTGATATTTTGTGGATATGTGTGTGTCACTTCAAGGGAGGTTCAGTGAGCCCTGACTGGAACCCAGCCCAATGTCCCTGCCTACTTGACGTGCTATCCTAGGCGGCAGAGTCAACTGGGCGACAGTCCCTGCGCTGCTAGAGTGCTGGGGCCGTCAGGAGGAAGAAAAGTCAAACAGTCCGGGAACACAGAGAAGCAAATACAAAATACAGAGCAAGTAAACAGGCAGCCAGGAGAATTTCACAGGTGCAGCACTCAGCTAGCAGGGAGTTTAAATGTGTTTCCCGGATACCGCCCCTGTAGCTGATTGGATCGGCCTCCGGGTCCTCCCATTGGCTGGTGCGACACGCCCCCTGTCAGGAGTAGCTGGATCTCTGTCACTCACACAGCTCCCTGCAGACTGTCTTTCAGGGTGGGGTTGCTGATCAGCTTCTGATGACTCTTGTTCCCTGCTAGCCAAGCGATGCCTAGCCCTGACAGTACCCCCCCTTTAAGGAGGGGCCACCGGACCCTTCCCTGGTCTGGGTTTGTCCGGGTGAGAATCATGGAATTCCCTCACCAGGATATCAGCATGGATGGATTTTGCCGGAACCCAGGGCTCTCCTCAGGACCATACCCTTCCAATGGACCAGGTACTGTAGGACCTTTGGACCTTACGAGGAGTCCCCAAAATACGGGGACTTCATATTCTAACTCCCCCTCTATGCAAACTGGAGAGGAGGTCTGAGGGGCGGTCACAGGATGAATATACCTCTTAAGAAGTGCACGATGGAACACGTTATATATACGGAGAGACGAGGGTAATTTCAGCCGATATGTCACCGGGTTAACCACCTTCTGAACCACATATGGACCTACAAATCGCGGCGTGAGTTTACCAGAGGGAACTTTCAATCGCAGATTTCGGGTGGATAACCATACTTTATCCCCAAACGCAAACCCTCTAGAACACAGACGCCGTCTACCAGAATTTTTCTTCTGGATGTTCTGGGTATGAACCAAGTTCTTCAGAACTTGGGCCAGACTTGTGCATAGACTTTAATGAAAACCACCCACCCCGCTGTGATCAGACTTTAGCACTGGAAAATAAATCATGCCTAGGGTGAAAACCATAATTACAGTAAAATGGTGAGGTACCAGACGAGCTACTATCCTGATTGTTAATGGCAAATTCAAACAACGGTAAGTATTTTACCCAGTCTACCTGCTGATCAGATACATAACAACAGAGTTTTTGTGTTACCATTTGATTTACCCTCTCTGTCTGCCCATTAGTCTCTGGGTGGAAGGCAGAAGAGAAGGACAGGGTGATACCCAGAGACTTACAAAGGGCTCCCCAAAATCGAGAACCGAACCCCTGTGTCTACAACGATATTCTCTGGTAACACATGAAGCTGGACAATATGTGTGACAAAGAGTTTAGCAAGTTTTTTGGACGACGGTAACCCCCTTAAAGGAACAAGATGGCACATTTTGCTATAACGATCCACTACCACCCAAATAACTGTTTTGCCCTCCGAAGGAGAAAGGTCTGTCATAAAATCCATGGAGATATGGATCCATGGATGTTCAGGTATAGGTAGAAGGCATAGTTCACCAGGAGGACGAGTTCTGGGAACCTTAGCCCGAGCGCAGACTTCACAAGATGCCATATAGGCCTCAACATCACGAGGCAATGACGGCCACAAGTAATTACAAGAAATGAGCTTTCTTGTGCCAGACACTCCAGGATGCCCAGATAACATGGAATCATGAAATTCTTCTAAAACTAGTAGCCAGAACTGAGTGGGGACAAAGACCTTCGAAATAAGACAATTAGTAGGTCTCATATCCTGGTGGGACTTAATCTCAGTGGCTAAATCAGGGGAAATAGCTAAGACAACAGTCTCCAAAATCAGAAGACAAGCCGGGGTCAGTGGAACAAGCTGAGGTCAGGAACACAGAGAAGTAAATACAAAATACAGAGCAAGTAAACAGGCAGCCAGGAGAATTTCACAGGCGCAGCACTCAGCTAGCAGGGAGTTTAAATGTGTTTCCCGGATACCGCCCCTGTAGCTGATTGGAACGGCCTCCGGGTCCTCCCATTGGCTGGTGTGACACACCCCCTGTCAGGAGTGGCTGGACCTCTGTCACTCACACAGCTCCCAGCGGACTGTCTATCAGGGTGCGGTCGCTGATCAGCTGCTGCAAACTCTTGCTCCCTACAAGCCGAGCGCTGCCCAGCCCTGACAGTGTGAAGCCAAACTGTCTGGGAGGAACTCTTGTAAGAAGAATGGGATCTAAAACAGGTTCTGCCCAGGTGTTATTATTCAGTGAATCTTGTATCTCAGAAACACTTAAAGGAGTTTTGCCACGATGTAATGTTGACGTGGGATCCTCCAAAATGGGTATTTAATCACTTTTCTAAATATATGTGATTAAAAAAATTGCAGCCTGAGAGAGCTACAGGCTGCCTTATCTGCGCTTAGTTACTTAAAAGCTTGCTTTAGATACGACCAGGCAGAGTGACAAGAGTTGAACTGGCCAGGCTTGCGCAGAGCACACTTCTTATCTGATGAGAGGGAGCATGAAGGAGCTTTCAAGGGGCTGTGGAGAAATATGTTGTCTTTTGTATACAGAATCCACTAGTTGTAGTGTGATTATCTGAGTAGATCCCTGCTTTATCTGATGATAGGGAATATGAACTAGCTTTCAAGGGGATGTGGAGAAAGGTGTTGTCTTTTGTATACAGAATCCACTAGTTGTAGTGTGATTATTTGAGTGAACATTGCACACAACCCCTTATGCATGGCTCTGTGCTCTGATCGTCTCTCTCTCTCTCAGCTCAGCCTGCTTTGTTTACTTTTGCTTCTTAGTAGATAAGGCACTTCTTGGCAAATCCCCTTTAAGCCACCGCACCATTTAGTGCATACTTGACAACTTTTGATAGTCCCCGTCAGGAAGATCTTGAGTGGAAGCCCACTATGATTGCTGCCCAGAGATTTGCATAGACCACACTCATAATTTTACATAAAAACACCACTCTTGCACAAAAGTCACACCCCTTTCTGCAACTGTTTACCAGCTCTGGAGAAAAGCAGATTGTGGGCTGTGGCGTCATCCAGTTTTTCTGAATGTTGGATAGCCTATTCAGTATCCAGGAATAGTGGGTAACTCCACATCAATCCCCTTTCCACCAAATGGTGAGCTTCTTTTTTTGTTTTTACTTTTTTTTCGCTTTTAATACATACTAGCGCAATCTGCTCCACTTTTACATACAGTAAAGCAAAAGACAAACCCAAGAAATACCAGCAAAAAGAGATTATAGGAAAAAATAGTTGTACGCTCTCCATGAAAGTTCATATACGGATACCAGTAAGTGCTCCAGCTCCGCCTTAGGCTTCCCCCCCGCACGAGATCCTGGCCTCCAGCCACGGCTTCACAATAACAGATGCAGGGAAAAATATAGGAGGTTACATACGGGGTACAGACTTCCGACGCGTTTAGGGCATACACAAGCGCCCTTGTTCACGGTATAAATCAACAAACAATTGACACTTTTAAATAGTTAAAAGGGGTTGGGCTTGTGATGACATCACTTTCACCTTTACCCAAATGTATAACTCTTTAGCAGCAAACCACAATGTTTTAATCTTATGGAAATACCTAACATCACAACCTCTACATGGATAAATAAAAAACAGAATATATGATGCAGATTAATAGATATACGCTAAGTCATTAAGACTATTCAAACCTTGCGGCGCTCGCAATCCTAGCACGTAGATCCATGAAGCTTCACGCATGCGCAGCAAGTGTTGACGGTCACCTCAACCTTTTGGAGGCTTCACACTTTCTATTCTGTAGCAGCAGAAGCTATCGACAGATCCATCATGGACTTCAACAAAGTGCTTAGCCGCCCCAGAGTGTGATGAAAAGTTATGTTTAATGTGGGTAAGATGTTCTGCTATGTGAGTTTTCAATTTGCGTATTGTACTGCCAATATACAACTTTTGGCACAGTGTAAATTCTATTTACCCCATATGTACCCTCCTATATGTCCCTATAGTTGTTTTTCCTTGCATCTGTTATTATGAAGCCATGGCTGGAGGCCAGGATCTCGTGCGGAGGGAAGCCTAAGGCGGAGCTGGAGCACTTACTGGTATCCTTATATGAACTTTCATGGTGAGCATACACCTATTTTTTCCTATTATCTCTTATTGCATTGCCAGCTAGGGTGTGTTGCTCCCAGAAGTACGGAACTATTGTTTACTATTTTTCAGCACCTATCATATGTTATTTATATACGGAGGGTACGAGGGCCAGACTATTTTTTCAGCAATCCACCATTCCGATTCTCACCTGATAAAATGGACAGAGAAGCTAAATTAGCTCAAGTCTTCGGCGAGCAAGCCAAACCACCTGAAAGTAAGGATGAATTATTTAGGCTTCTGAACAAATTGGAGAAAGCTCAAGTCCAGGAATTAAAACTATGGTGGGATAGGAACTCTTTGAAGATTTACATGGAAAAGGGAATTATAGCTAGAGGGTTGCGGCTAAAGAAAACGCCCTCATTCATTCACACTGAGGAATTTCTGAGCAATTGGAATAAAATCTTGTCTGACTTTTCTTTAAAATTAATACAGTTAATTATAGATTTTGAAACACAAAAGTTACAAGAAGCACAAAAGAACATAGACGATTTATTGGAAAAAATAAAGGATTATGCAGATGAAGAGTCAGAAAGAATCCAAGAAAAAATAAAAAGAAATTTGACAAAACTAGAGTCTACTATAATGGAAACCAAAAGAGCCAAATACCAAAGAGATCATTATGATTTTAAAAAAACCGAAATATATACATGGAAGTAGGAAAGAAAACCAAGGTCAATACTACGACGATACCATAGAAATAAATACAATAAAAAAGAAGTCAGTTTTGCTTATACAGATTATGCACGCACAGGAACATCTGACGCTGACTGCTCATTGGTGGTAAGACGAGGACTAAGTAATAAGGTAACGAACTATGCACAGAATTTACAAGAGGGCAGGAATAAATCTAACACTTTAACACCAGCACAAAACGGGGCAGAAGAGGTGGAAGGAAGCATCGCCGCAAAAAAACAGAGGGGGACAACGAGGAAAAAGAACTAAATTACCAACAAGAGGAATATAATGTCATTGTGCTTACCCCCACTATTTTATCTAATCATCAAATTAATGTCCTAAAGAAAGGATTGAACTTCAGACCTACTGTACATTTTAATGTTTTTGAAACAATGCTAGACATTAATCGTTTTATAAGGTCTTTAACGGTGAAACTTTTTTTGAAATTAATAAAGATCATGATGGGGATAAAAATGTCTATAAAGTACAAGAGGAAGAGGATAATGAGTATATACAAATGTCATTTAAAGAACAACAATCACTTCTGACATTTAAGGAATTACAGGAAATTAGTGGAGATAAGGAAAGCATAGGTAATGTACAAGTAAGTCACAGTAATCCCCACTTTTATCCTAAAAAAATGAGAGATAATACTATGGATAAATTTCAATCTGTAATGGAAAGAGATTTGAAAACCCTAGCAGGACATTTAGATGAGGGAAAAAACCACAATATGACTAAAGCAGAGTTAAAAGCCTTAAAAGAACTAAGACACAACAAAAACCTAATCATCAAGAAATCAGATAAGGGTGTGTCAGTGGTGGTCCTGGATGTAAATATATACCAAAAAATAGTAACACATATTCTAAATGATAAAAAGACTTACAAAAAAATTATGGGAAATCCAAGTAACGATATTCAAAGTAGATTATCTAAATTATTACAGGAAGGAGTATGTACAGGAGTCATCACAGAGAAAGAAAAATCGGATCTTACTGTCATCAATCCAAAAATACCCATATTTTATAGGGTACCAAAAACCCACAAAGAGGAGTTCCCACCCAGAGTTAGACCTATAGTCTCAAGTAGAGACAGTGTGTGTTCAAAATTAAATAGATGGATTGATAAACTCCTGCAACCAATTATACAAAAATTACCAGGGTATTTGAAGGATAATTCCTCCGGGGATTTAAAAGGTTTTTTTCCAAATTTCTCATGGTCTCCAAAAAATTTTGGGGTCCCTTTTTGATGTTTATAAAGCCAGTTTCTTCGGGGCATACCTCAGACACTAGTTTTGAAAAAGGGGGGTAGAATACCACCACAAAAACAGTCTAAAATAAGGGAGAATTTTAAAATCATTCGTATTAAAATCTGTATAGATTTTCTTTTTCTACATAAAAAATTTTTTTAAATTTATGAGGGAAAAAAATTTTTTTAAAATTGGGGGTTTGTCCCAAAGGGGCTCCCGGGTCACCAACCTTCAAACGGTTCTGGCCCCTTTTTTTGGGTGGAGGAAAAATGAAATTTTTCTAATTAAAGCGATAATTTCCCTTTTTCAGATCTTTGGCGGTTTTTGGGCGCTCATAGGATGAACCTCCCCATAGTTTTGGGGGGGTTTTTAAAATTTGCTTTGTAGAAAAAGATTTGTAGTACCTTTAATATTTTTTTTCAATGATAATACCGTCGTGCAGCTAAACCCGCACTTCACCCCAGCCTTAGAAAGTATTTTGGGGTTGCCAAACCAATTTTTCTTCGTAGGTTTTTATAGTGAAGTTGAAAAAAAACCCCCCTTAAAGTTGGCTATCCCAATTGGCGAGGTTTATAGTTGGGCCATTTAAACGAAAAATATTCGAAAGGTCGATGTTTGATGATGCCCCGATTTATCATTTAAAATTATGGGGACAGCAACAAAAACCTTCATTTTACAAACCCCAAAAAGGGGGAGAAGCTGGGAATTTTAAAAATTTCCCCAAACAGTCAAATGGAAAACGTGCTAATCCATTTGGCAACCCCACTTAGGTTATAAAAGCCACAGGAAAAAAACTCCCCCACACCATTTACCCATCCCGCTTCTGTACCACGCATGACCCTTAAACCCCATTTTAAACCCCAAATTAAAAAAGTTTCCAAAAAGGAGTATGATTTGAACCCCCTCATTTTAAAATTTGGGAATGGACATTAACTATATTTGCCTGTAGCCGCGTATGCCCATTAAAAAAATGTCTGAAACCCCAGGGTTTAAAAATGCCCGGGAAAAGGGAGGTCCTTTTAACACCCCCCTTTTAGTTGAAAAGGGCATTTACTATACCTTTCGACCCCCAGTAAGACCAAAAAAAACCCGTCGAACCAAAAGATAAAAAAAATGCAAGAAAAGGAGTCTTTAAAACCACCATTTTAAATTTAAACAACATTTAATCATACCTGTCCGGGAAAACCCCAGTAAGACCATTAAACTATTTGACCCCCAAATAAAAAGTGCCCGGGAAAAAGGAGTTTTTAGAAACCAAATTTTAGGAATGGACACTGACTTAAACCTGTCCCGGACCGCAGTAAGGGCCATTTTAAACCCCTGTCGAACCCCAAAAAATTTAAAAAAATGCCGGGGGAAAAAGGGGTTTTGAACCACCATTTTGTTGAACCGGGGCATTTAACTAATCTGTCCTACCGCAGTATGGCCATTTTTAAAAAACCTTTTTGACCCAAAAATTAAAAAGTTCTGGAAATTTGGGGTCTTTCCCCCCAAACCCCCTTTTGTTTCCCCTATCATTGACCCATACCTTTTCCCGGGCCACAGCATGAGCCCCAAACCTGCATGAACCCCCACTTTTAAAAAAATGCCGAAAAAAAAAGGGGTCCTTTTTAACACAATTTTAGGTTTTTTAAAGGACATAGACACTCCCCCGCCTGGAACGCAAACTTAGCCCCAAAAACCCCGCTAATTGGGGGGGCCCCCGATTTAAAAAATGCGGGGGAAAAAAGGGGTTTTTTTCAACCACCTTTTATTGAACCCCGGGCATTGACCATAAAATGTCCCGGGGCCCGGCCCCAAAGAACTCTTAAAAACCTGTTTGTTTCCCCAAATCACAAATTGGGCCCCTATGCTATTTTTTTACAGTGACTGTCATTTATTTTATTTTCTTTTGGGAACCGACAAATTTGGGGTTTTCAGAAATTTTTTTTTTTGGGGAAGGTTTTTTAAATTTTTAGTTTTACATTTTTTATTCAATTTTTTCTTTTTGTTCAAATGGGGATAACTAACCAACATAAAACTCCCCCCTGCAGTTTTTTTTAAAAATTTTTTTACACGTGTGGGTGTGTTTAAATTTTTTCGCCTTACCCCAATTAAAGGGAATAAAAATTTTCCCAAAATTAACCCCAAAAACACTTCTTTGTTTTAGGGAAGGGCATTTGCCCTCCCGGGTTTTCAAGTATTTAGCCAATCAAATTTTAAGGGTTTCCCCTTTTTCCTTTCCAAACCTTCTTTAGTGATTAGGGGGCAAAACACCCCTGGGGGAAACAAATGATTTTTGGGCCCTCCATATGGCTCCCAACCCCAGAAAATTTTAAGCCTCAAAATTTTGCCCTTTTTTGTCCTTTTTTTAAAAAACTGAGGTGCCCCCTATCCCAAAACCGTGGCCTGCGCCAAAGTGAAAAAAAAAAACGGGTTTTGAAAAGTATAAAGAAAAAAAGGTATTTTTTTGGCACCCCCCAACCTTTGGGGATACAAAGTTGGGTGGGATTCAAATTTTAAATGCAAAGTAGTTTTTTAATCAACAAAGCCCTGACGGGCCCAAAAATGAAAAAAAAACCCCGGGGCTGAAATTTTTATTCGGATAATAAAAAGGGATTTTGGCACCTTTCCCAATTTACCTGTGGGGACTACAAAATTTGCTTTTCACATTTTAAGGGGGGCAAGGTGCCTCAATGAACCAAAACCTTTTAAATGCGCCAAAGGGGAAAAAAACGTAAACTGAAATGCCTTTCCGGGGTAATAAAGGGATTTTTTGGCACCTTTTCAACCTGTGCTAAATACAAAATTTGCTGGATTCTTTAAAAAAACTGCAAGGTGGGTATATCCAAAAAAGTGGAATGGGGGAAAAAAAGGAAAAACGGAACACCTATCGAAAAGTTAAAAATTTAAAAAAATGGAAATTTTGCACCAACAAATAAAACCTGCAGTTACGAGAAAATGTGTATCCTAATAAAATTTCGGCGCCCCCCAAAATCCAGGGAAAAAAATTTTTAATAGAAAACGTTAATAATAAAAGCTTTGGGAGTGAATGTTTTACACTAAATTCCCTTTTGGGGGGAAATCTATAACCAGTATTCTTTATTGAGCTTGTTTGTTTGCCCGGGGCCCCCCCCCCCCCCCCCCCACTCCCCCTTTGTGGGGCTTTCCCCAAACGGTAGATGCCTTTTTTAAATTTCTCTACCCAACCCCACATAAAATCTCACCCAAACTCTGATCCCAACTAAGTTGGGAAGGGATCACAGCTAACAGTAGAGCTTTCTCTGTTTAAAAAAATAGAAAATTTTTTTGCTTGGGTTTGGAACCCCAGGGGAGAGCGCCCGTCCTACTGCTGGAGAGCTGGGGAGACACTAATCAAAGAAAAAGGAAGGGGGTTCTTTTTGTAAAAAACGAAAGGGCATGTGGGTTTTTCCAGCCTATCCCCAACCTACAAAATCCCCGTCATGACGTCGCACCCCACATCTCCCCCCTGCTCTATTTTGTAAGCGGGTTTGGGTGGCCGCCAAAAAAAAAAAGGAAAACCCCAAAAACGGCGATTTTTAATTAACACAGGATTTTAAACCCAAATTATCCCCATGATCTTTAAAAAATTTTTTATCAAAAATAAAACTGTGCCCAAATTTTAACTTTGTCGATAATAATCGCTCAAAAAAATACGGGCCACAGGGATGGGAAAACCGCCGGGGCAGGGGACCCTTCTTTTCCCCCAGTTTTCCGGCCGGAATCCCGCCCCCGATTTTTGGCCCGGGGCCCGGGGGGCCCCTCATACATACAAGTAAAATTTCCCCTGGGGCCCCGCCTGTTGTTTTAAAGGGGCAGTGCGGGTTCCGGAAAGGGAGGGGCGGGGGCTGCGCCTTGAAATTCCGGGGCCCGGAGGTTGCGGGGGGCCCTACATGCGGGGAAAAGTCCGCCACCCCTGGCCCCTGTGGGGGAGCGCGGGGGGACCGGGTAACAGTGCGGGGCTGCGCCAATGAAATTGCCCCCCAAAGGTAGCGACCTTTATACATGCGGGGGAAAAAGTTCCCCGCACCTTCGCCAGTTGTGTGTGGGGCCCAGTGCCGGTGGGCCCTGGGGGGGCATTTCCGGGGGCTTGGCGCTGTGCGGGACTTGCGTCCCAAAAAAAAAAATTTTCCCATGCCCAGACAGGCTGGAACAGGGGAGACAAATTTATTCCAGAAATTTTGCGAAATATGAAAACAAAAAACCGGGCCTTTTTAAAAGGGGCCTTTTAACCCTTCTCAGGGAAAAAAAGCTGAAAACCTAAAAAAAAAAAAAATAATAAAAACCAAAAAACTTTACTATTCAAAAAAATTCAAGGATTTAAGGGATAATTTGGAAAAATTTTGCGGGAAATAAAGTAATTTCAAATTTAAAAGCTAATTTTGATTTGGGCGGCAGAAGCCCCCCAAACAGAATAGGGGGGCGACAGGAACCCTTTTTAAACCCATGGGGAAATTTGGGGACCAAAACAGGGAAACCACGGGGGGAAGTTCAAAAAATAACAGTAAAAATGCTGGGAAAAAAAAACCCGATTGGGTTTTTCTACCGGGGACTTGGGTAGCTCAGCCCCAAACAGAAAAGGGGAACCCACAGAGACCCCATTTTTAGCCTAGGGAATTATTGACCCAAACAGAATTGGAGGAACCCAAAAACCCATTCTTTGTCATGGAGAAGTTTTTGGGGCCAGTCAGAAAAAAAACGGCCGGGGTAAAATTTAAAATACAGTAAAAAAAAAGAAAAGGCCCGATTGGTGGGGGCTAGCGGGTGGCCCGGCCCATCCCCGCCCCGTCAGGGGTGCGGGGGTACTTCTCCCAAAATGCTATGGAGAGAAAGGGCGCCCTCTGAAAGCTCGGGGCTCCCCGCGCCCGGGGCGGCCAAAGGGAAATAATAATTTTAAAAAAACATTTTTTTTTAGTGGTTTAAAAAATTTCAGATAAAGGGGCAGAAACTTCTTTACAAAATAAAGCAGTTGAAAACAAAAGGGCCAAAAAAGCGTTGTTCGCCTTTAAGGCGCTACAATTTGGGAAATTTCAATGAGAGGGAAAAGCCGGAAAAACAGTAATTCAAAATTGTTTAAGGTATTCTTATTGGGCGGATAAACCACCAATCAGAATAGGAGCGACAAAGGGCCCATTAAAAACCTTGGAGGAAAAAATTTTTACCCAAAAAAGATTTGGAGCGACAATGTCCCATTTTTAATCCCCCATTTGGGGGAAAAAAATTTACCCAAAAAATTTTCAATAAAGCGGGACCCGGTTTCAAAATACGTAAAAAACATTTTAAAAAGCTTGCTTTGGGTTTAACCCGGGGGGGTCGTCATCTTTTGCCAAACAGGAAACGCAAGCTACTTTTCTCATTTGGTTCTATGGGGAAAAAAAATTTTTTGATTTCGCTCTGTATTTGGCAAGTTTTAAAGAGGGGGCCCCTTTATTTTGGGCCCAAAAGGGGGAAGCGGTGCCCTCCTATGGGGTTTTCTAATGCAAAACGGAAAAAAAACTTCCAACACCCGGGCCCAAATTTAACTTTTTAAAACTACCCGAAGGGGGGTTTTCCCGATGTTAAATAAAAATTTAATATAATATGGGGGGGTTTTAAAGAAAAAAAATTAATTCAATTAAAAACATGTTTATTTTTTTTTAAATTTTGTTAGCCAAAATTTCAAAAGTTTGGGGTGCAACCCAAAATAAAGGAAAAAAACCCTGATTTATTTTATTTAAAATTTTTTGTTAAACCCCCCTATTTTATTAAAATTGGGTTTTTTATTTTCACATCGGTACAACTTCTGTAGGGGTTTTTAAAAATTTTTTAAATTTGCCCAATTTACAGTTTTAAATTTTTAGGGGTTGATTAGGAAAAAAAAACCCTGGAGCGCTCGCTCACTCCCCATTGGTCCAAAAAAAGGGGCCTCTTTTTAAATTAGCCAATCACAGAGGTCTTTAGAATTTTTTTCCCCATAGAACTCTTGAAAAAATTTTGCCTTTGCGCTTGATTGGGGTAAGGTGGGACAAAGCCCCGCCCCTTTTAACCAACGGGTCTTTCCGCATTTTTTCTGTTTTTTTTGAAATTTCCCCCCTTTGGTTGATTTGGATCAATTTTTTTTCCATTTGGGAAAATTTTTTTGGGGGCAATTTGTCGCTTTTATTCTGATTGGGTTTAATTTCCCCTCCATGGTTTTTAATGGGAAAATTTTTCGCCCCTTTTTCCCGAAATTTGGCTGGTTTAGGCCCCGAAAAAAAAAAAAATGGGAATAGCTTTAAACCCAATTTTTTAATTGGCAGTATTTCCCGATTCCTCTAAAAAGGGCAATTTCCCTTTTTATCCGGTTCGGTGACCCAAAAAATGTTGTTCGGGTTTTAAAAATGGGTTTATTTTTAAAGAAGGGATTTCTGCCCCTTTTTCGGGTAAAAAAATTTCAACCTTTAAAACAAAATTTTTTTTTTTGTTTAAAACTTCATGCCCCCACCCGGGCTGAGTGCCGAAGATTTCAGTGCGCCCATCCTCCTTAGACCTATTAAAGGGGGTAAAATAGCCGCGCTTCCGATTGGGTGGGGGTAAACCAAACACTCCCGCTAGCTCAGCCCATTTAGCTTTTGTCTTTGGTTTTTTTCTGGGATTTTTTTTATCCCGCTGTTGGATTTGATTGGGGTTTTAAAAATTTTCCATAGACTAAATGGGGCTTTTTTGGGTACTATTCTGTTGGCCTGGGCAAAAAAGGTTCCCCCGGTTTTGCTCAGCCAACAGGGTTTTTTCTGCATTTTTAATTTTCTTTTTTAACCCGTCCGCCGTGGATTCTGATTGGGTTTTAAAACTTTCCCCGTAGGTTTTTTAATTGGGGTTCATTGTGCTCCTATTTTTGATTTGGGGGTTTTTTTGCCGACCCAAAAGGGGAAAATGGTTTCAGAATTTGAATTTTCTGTATTTCCCGGGAATTTCCAAAATATAATTTTTGATTAAATTTGCGCTTGGTTCTTAAATTTTGAAAAAGGGTTTTTTTTTTATTATTGGTTTTTTTTTTTACGTTTAGGTCTTTTTCCAGACACGTTTTCCCCCCATTATAAAGGCCGGGTTTTTTTGGAATCATACTCCTGCTGCCCGGGGCGGTGCGCCCAGAGAATTTTTTTTTCCGATTTCGATCTGGGTTCCCGAAAGTTCCCGGAAACCTGCTTTAAAAACCCCCTCTGCCCAGGGACTTTAGGGCTAAAAAAAAACCCCCGGGCTGCCTTGTCGGGAAACTGCCCCCCGCCCCCGCAAATGCCCTCGCTTTGGGGCCAATCGCCATCGTAAATTGCCTCGGAGTTTTCGAGCGCGCCGACGTCCCCGCCCCCGGGGAAAAAGCCTATTTTCCCGCCCCCCAAAACCCCGGGGCCCCCCTGCCCCGCCCCTTTTATGCGGGGGGCAGCCCCGAAAGGGGCGAACCTGCAAACCCAACACTGAATCCTCCCGCGTCCCCACAGGGGAGGGGGTTTGGGGTTGGAGGGCGTGTAAAGCCAAAAAAAGGGCGAAAAGCCCGATTTATACATGTCGTTTTCCCCCGGGTTTACTTTTTTTTAATCATTTAAAAAACTCAGGATATAACTCACCCTATGGGGTTTTTGCATACATCGCCTTGGTATTTTCTGAAGTATTTCCCTTTTTTTGCGGGGGTTAACAAATATGAAAACCAAATTTCCGGGGATTTTAAAAAGTTTCGTTCCAACCCCCCCCAGCCCTTGCTCTGCCTGTTAAACATGTTAGAGTGGTGAAACAAAGTAGCAACATGTTTACTTTTCTTCTGCCGGGTAAGCTCCCTTTTTCTGGAAAACCTTCCCGATCTCCCGGTAAACCCCTCGTCCCCCAAACAAAAGGGGGGAGATAACTTTCCCCCCATGCGCGACGGGTTTAGGGGTCAACCCCCTTTTTCAAGCTCCAGGAGGGGACGTAAAGTGTTGATTTAAATAGTGTAAAGGATTTCCGCATGCATTTTAACCCCATGTTTACTCTTATGCCTTTTTAGTTTTAATTTATTACCTAAAAAAGAAAACCATCTAACCTATTCAGTTAAACCCCTTACCCCACTTAATTAAACTATAAACTACCTCCATTCACTATCTCCTTTTTTTTTATCTAAAAAAATTTTTTTTTACATTTGTTTTATTTTTTCCTTTTTTAGGTGGTTTGATATTTTTTTTAACACCGGCAGAAAAAAAAAAAAAACTTCAGATATCCAAGGCGAAAGTATGTAAAAACCAATGGGAGAATATGCCTGGGGTTTTTTCCCCTTAAAGATTAATAAAATTTTTTTCACTAAGTAAAACTTGTTGGGGAGCCCCAATATCTTTCCCAAAAGGGGTTAAGTGCGTCCATTTCCAAAAACTTTGTTACTTATCTCAATTTTTAATGATTTAAACATTAATTTACCCACAATGTGGAAGAAATCTTCCCGTAGCATTTTTTTGGAATAGTTTTTTGAAGGGTAATGGGAAATGGGAAAGAAAGTGTTGGACCCCTTGTACAAAAACCCAACTATTTTGAGAAACCAACACCCGTCATCCCAAAAAAACAAGGGTTTAGTCTATCTATCGTTTCCCCCCCGGGGGTTGCACAAACAGTTGGGTTATTGTAAAAAAAATGGAGATCATTTTGACCAAAAGATTTTAAAAAAAAAGGGGGTTAACCCCCAAAAAACAATTTTTCACAAAGCTAGAAAAAAAATGCAAGGGTAAAACACCCAAGCCGATTTATTATATGCAGTGGAGAATAAGGAAAATAAAAGGAAAGGAGAAACAGTATGTACAATTAAATACAGTGAGGAATTCAATCAAATAATATAATAATATCGGCATCTTAAGACAGGATCCCATTACAGCTAATATTGTGGATGCAGGAGTAGTATTTGTAGCAAAAAGAAATAGCACGATAGGTATCACCGAGTTATTTTTCTAGTGCTGCAACTAAGGAAACTTGGTTAACTTTAGGCCTCGTTCACACGGCTTATTTGTCCGCGGATTGGCGCCGTACTCCGCGCCGGATTTGCGCTGCAGTACGGCGCCAATCCGTCGGAGTAATTACGGTAATCCACTGCTCTCATAGAGAACAGTGGATTCCGTCGCTCCTCCCCGCTCGGCGAATCCGCCGCGGGGGAGAAAGTGATATGCACATTATTTACGGCGCGTACGCACCGTAGATAATGACAGTCTATGGGGCCGGGGAGCGGTGCCCCCGCCGTGCTCCGGCCCCGCCCCCGCCCCGCCCCTTATTCACGACGGATTTGCGAGCGCAATCCGGCTCACAAATCCGCCGTGAATAAGCCGTGTGAACACGGCCTTAAAGGGTTTCTTCCCTTGTGGGAAAAAAAGATGTAATGTATGCAGATATATAAACAAAAGGGCGACATTCAATGGCATTGAATGTGCAAATAAAACTTATAGTATCAAAGATTTCATCAACTGTGATACTGAATACATAGTCTATGCCATAGAATGTACCCTGTGCCAAAAGTTGTATATTGGCAGTACAATACGCAAATTGAAAACCCACATAGCAGAACATCTTACCCACATTAAACATAACTTTTCATCACACTCTGGGGCTCCGCACTTTGTTGAAGTCCATGGATCTGTTGATAGCTTCTTCTGCTATGGAATAGAACGTTTGAAGCCTCCAAAAGGTGGAGCTGACCGTCAACACTTACTGCGCATGCGTGAGGCTTCATGGATCTATGAGCTAGGATCGCGAGCGCCGCAAGGTTTGAATAGTCGCAATGACTTAGCGTACATCTATTAATCTGCATTATATTTTGTTATTTACTCATCCATGTAGAGTTTGTGAGATCAGGTATTCCCATAAGATTAAAATATTGTAGTTTGCTGCTAAAGAGTTAGACATTTGGGTAAAGGTGAAAGTGATGTCATCACAAGCCCAACCCCTTTTAACTATTTAAGAGTGTCAATTGTTTGTTGATGTATACCGTGAACAAGGGAGCTTGTGTATGGAAGTCTGTACCCCGTATGTACCGTCCTATATGTGCCTATATTTAAAGTAAAGATGGCTTAATGTTTACCTATCGCTGGATCCATTGTTTTTCCTTGCATCACATACCAGCAAACACAGAGCAAAAGAACACTCTTGGGATGTCTATGGATATCTTTACTGTATATGTGTAGTCACAGGCATCAGAAGAAGGGGTATTCTGGGGTAGTCCGACAGCTTCATGTTTTCTTGTTTTTTATAGCAGGTGCCACCTCTATTGCTGCTAGGTAAGGGCAGTGCTGCACTACTTAAAAATGTTAGGGATATTTGGCTCTTGTTTGAAATTTCAGGATGAATATAAAATGTCCTTAGAATGCACATGTTCAGCTATTAAATGTTCCAGTACTGTTTGCACAACTTGATGATCTCTAACAAAGAGCTTAATGGCAAAATTCACAACAGGTTTTTGATCCCTGAATCACCCAATAAATTTAGGAGATCAATTGTAAGGTGTTGTCTTGGTCTCATGATGTCAAAATGTGAACAGCATGATGAGGAGACTGCTTAAAACCTAATTCAAATCAATACTCCAAATTTATTGGGCAATTCAAGGATCAGACACCTGTTGTGAATTTTGTCATTGAGCTCCTTGTTAGAGATCAGCAAGTTGTGCAAAAAGCACTGAAAAATTGAACATTAAGCTCCCCACTGCTCTATCTCTTCCTTCTGTACTACCTATTATCATCCCTTCTGCATTACCTCCCCACAGCTCCATCTCTTCCTTCTGCACTAACCCCACCATCACCCTTTCTGGACTACCTCCCCACTGCTCCATTTTTCCTTTTACACTATGCCTCTCCACAACCACCCCCCCTGAACTAACTCCCCACAGCTCCATCTCTTCCTTCTGCATTACCCCACTACCACATCCCTTCTTGACTAACCCCCATCAGCTCCATATTTTCCTTCTGCACTATCCCCACCACCATCCCTTCTGGACTACCTCCTCATAGCTCCATTCCTTTCTTCTCCACTGCCCTTCCCCTCACAACAGCATTTTTTTCTTCTTCGAGAAAATTCTCCCACCTTTGCTCTTAAAGCACTAGTCTCTTGCTTTACTGAAAGGTCTCCTCTCCGCTTGCAGGACCATCTGTCTCTGCATCACTTTCCTTCATGTGTCTTCCCACCATCTAAACTCCCCTCCCCTGCAGCATCACTTTCCCTCTTCCTCTACAGGATGTCTATTCTTTTACAAGACCCCTCACCTCCTCATCTCTCTTCCAGTTCTGCTTTTCATCACCCACATCCAGCGCCTCGCTCTCCTCCCCCATTCAGAAGCTCATCATAGGAGCATTTTCTCTCCCCTTCCTAGCGCTTTTAACTCTGTGATGACCTGCTATGCCAAGTCCTGCACAGCCCAGGTCTCTATGCTGCACAAATACCGTCACGACTCACTTGTCCTAATCGCAGAGGAGAGCAATATACTCTGCACCAGACACCGCTGCTCTGCCTCTTCTGTTATTTATTACCGGCTGAGCATTTATTGTTCTCTCCTTCTGTGGCTGCTGTTCTCCTGACTTGATGGTGGGGCTAAAATCCTAAGCATTATTAAGTCTCTCGGATATAAATTTAGGGCCTCATGTATGAAAACTGTCTAGGTCTAAGACTTTCTTTGTTGCCCATAGCAACCAATCAGAGCACCCCTCTCATTTTTCCAGAGCACTATATTAAATGAAAAGGGGACCCTGATTGGTTGCTATGGGCAACAAAGTGAGTTTTAGACCTACAAAGTTTTCATACATGAGGCCCTTAATGTCAATGTAACCATGAGCTTTTTGTGCCTCAGCGGAGAATGGAAACCATCAAGATTACTATTATTATTATTTATTTTAAAGCGCCATTGATTCCTGGGCACTGTACATTCGAGGGGGTTACATACATAACATAAGTCAAACGAGTACAATGATAAGTGATTAATGACAATTGGCATGACAGAGGGAGAGAGGACCCTACCCGCGAGGCTTACAATCTACAAGGAGGGGGAAAGAGACAGGAGGTGAGGGGCAGACATGTTTGTGGAGGAAGTAGTGACAATAAGGTTAGTGTAGGTTATAGGCAAGCCTGATGAAAGGGGTTTTCAGGTTGCTTTTGAAGCTGGTGAAAGTGGAGGAAGTATATGCTACTGCATGTGAGGAAGTATTAAGTACATTTGAATTGTTTGAATTACATTGGTCTATAATTGTTTTCTTTTAAGATTGAAAACTAGTACTTAAATACTTATTTAGGTAGGAAGCATGTGAGTATTATCATGCTTTCTGCAAATGTTCTTGCTAACCCACATATTTAATAAGGGTTTACCTGTCACTTTGACTAGCTTTTTGCTCTTGCACTTGCTAGCCAATGACATAGCAATTAAGCTTAGGTTACTCACAAAAAAGTGCCCTAGCCCTTTCATACTGACCTGAACCCTGAAAATACCATTTATTTGCTAGTTATACTACTATAATTGCATGTGTCTGTCCTTTAACTCTTGCAATCCTCAGAGAAGTATTCCCATTTCAGATATTGACAGCACATTGACAGGAAAACCCTGAAATATCTGATTGGTGCAGGTCCCATCTCTGGTACCCACACCTAATTCGATAATGGGGTTCCATTACCCCACATTCTTATCTGTGGCACACTTTTAGTGCCATGGTTACATTGATCGGAAAGTCAGGGATGGCAAAAACCATCCCTGTCTTCTTTCTGGAGAGCCTGGCTGTCAATGACAGCCAGCTCTCTCCTCCTGCAGCTGCAGAGACTGCAAGTACATTCTGGAACTTCCTTGTAGAGTCATATGCCGGACACCTAGATGCCTTTTGCCTAAGGGCGCCATTGGTGTCCATAAGAAATGGGACCAGTTCCACCTCTGTGACAGGGCCATGTTTACATGGTGTATAGAAATACACTTGAGGGCCACTGCCTAGGGCAGCACCATGCAGGAGGCAGCACCAGCAAACAGGAAGGAATCATTATCATCTACTATCCTGCCTTTCGTCAGACTTTTTACTAAATTTGGCATCTTTGGAAGTGGTGAGAGGAGGAGAATAATTTTAACTTTTTCTCTATATGGGTTTTGTGCTTCAAGAGTTTAACTGATTTGAGTTATATAAATCTAAGGGTGTGTTCAAATGGCATATTCAGTTCATAATTGCACTGAATTATTCCCGAATTACATCCCCTCCATAAACATCGAAGGAAAAATGTGTCATTGTCTGCTGCCCCTCTCTTGTCTTACAGGGGAAATGTGTCTATTGTAGTAGTAAATTGATATAGTATATTCTAGGCCTAACATGACTCCATTTTGTCTGTTCTTAATTTTATTAATTTTATTGCTTTAAGATGCTTTTGGGCTAAAGAAATATCTTATTTTCAGCAATATTGTAGCCTTGAAGTTTTACAGTTAGATTCTGGTAATTGGTGGGGCAATCTTCTTACATGCACTGTTTTGAGATAAATGCAAATGTCCCAATTATATTCTGTATTTTTCATGATGAACGTGTAGATAAAGTTCAGGCACCTGCCTGCACTAATGAGATGTTGTTCATATTTTGACACATAGAAATAATTATAGGTTTCTTTTGGTCTTCAATTATTCCTGGACACTCTCCAGAAAGAAGTATTAATATCAATGTGTATCAATGATTATTCACACCCTATTTAAATTATGGGATAAGTTTATGCATTTCTATAGGTTGGGGCAGACTTGTCATTTAACCATTTCATATCATGCAAGAATTTGTCTATAAAATAAAGGAGTGATTTTGAATCTCAACCTGTGACTCATCATTGCTTTCCGGATATAGCCATCTGGCAGACAAACAAAGAGGTGACCCTTCTTGAAGAAGTAAGTATAATAACTTAATAGAAATAAAATGAGACACAAAAACAATAGCTGCTCTCCCAATGAAGTTTTATTAGTACAATACAAAAGGCAAAAAGACCCCAGACCCTAAAAACACTTAAAACCATGCAGCAAATTGCATGTACTGGTTCCTGTATGGACAACCAGAACACCTGCTTATGAACATATTCTAAGTGATTTAAGTTCCAAATGCATAATTGTGGACCTCATAACAGACATGAAGCAACAGTGGACAAACTACAGGTGAATGGACACAAGAATATGCAGGCAACATATAGCAGGTCTATAGCATGATGGGCTTTATTGCTTAATTTCTGTCACAGAAGTATATTCACTTTTTGGTCCACCATCATGCATTTGGGACTTAATTCAATAGGAATATGTTTATAAGCAGGTGTTCGGATTGTCCATACAGAAACCAGTACATGCAATTTTCTGCAGGGTTTTAAGTGTTTTTAGAGTCTGGAGTCTTGTTGTCTCTTTGTATTGTAGCCAGAGCACCACAAAGCAAAGGGAAAAACTGATTGTTAAACATAACTTTTAATATATACAAATTATTAAAAGGACACAAGCACCGTCCAAGCATCCATAGTGCAAACAACCAAAATTAAGTAAGATAAATAAGTGAGGGGAGGGACCAAAACAAATATCCCTACATAACCCTAAATAGGAAGGACAATTAAGCCCTAGCCTGACAAGATATAGGAGTATCGCCCTGATGAGGGCGGTCCTGACCAGAGCTTGACCCTAAAATATAACGCCCTAACAGGGCCCTGCAAGTCCCAACATATTTCGACCCTCCAAAGGTCGCCTCAGGGGATGATATGGAGCAGGGAGAATGGACCAAGACGAGGGCAATGGCAAATAAAAAAATATTATTCCACAGTATAAGGGAGGCAACACCAGGTAAACTACATAAGACTGTGTACTTACAAAATTGCAGAGGTAACTAGGAATAGTATACCTGGGATTAAATGCAGGCATCTAAAAGTAAGAAGAATGAGCATGAGGATATCATTCAACAGAGAGAGTGTATATCACCAAAAGCCCTGGATAGGAACTAGACAAACATAACAATGAACATATAGACTCACCAACAGATTAGAGTGAGATAGAATCGTCCCTCGCTCTGCATAGGCGCACCAGCATCGGCTGGTATACAGAGACGCCGAACGGGGGCCGTGTCCGGCTGATAAAGCGAGCGTGCAGGTGCCTAAGATGACGTCATGGATGATGCGTCCGTGAAGCTAAGCCATGAGCCGAATGCGTCCCTGACAACGGCGCATGCGCAGTAAGCCCAGAGATATCGCATACATTCTGCGATCCTCATATGTAACAAAGAGGTGCAGCCAAAATCCAGAGGCTGCACACTGAAAAGAGATACTGGTATTTTAGGCAGGCAGGGTGCCTGTAAAGAATATGGAGCACCCCTTTAGCCCCTTACCGTCATTTAACGTACCCATACATCAAGGACGGGTAGAGGTTCCCGCAAATTGACGTATGGGTACGTCATGATGATCTTGTGAGCTCACAAGTGGAGCTCGCAAGATCACGGCATGGGACCAGCAGTATATTACTGCTGGCAACATGCTGCATCACCCGCGGCTGGAGTGATCTATCATGATCGCAATAGCGAAGATACAGGCAGAAGGAGTGATTACCAGTCGCCATGGAGACCAGTATACAACAGCAATGCTGTGTACTGGTCTCCCTTGTAACAACAATCTGAAGATTGTTGATACAAATCCGCTATAGGGAAAAGTGAAAAAGTAAAAAAGTAAAAAACAAACGTGAAAAATAAAATAAAAACATGTACACTGCCCTTTTCCCCTTTACAAATGCCAATCACAAAATAAGATAAAAAATAAAAAAAGAACAAATATTTGGTATCGCCGCATGTGTAACGACCTACCATATAAATTTGTCATGTTATTTAATCCGCACAGTGAACGCCGTAAAAAAATTTTTTTAAAGTCACAGAATTGCGTTTTTGTTCATCCTGCAGCACATAAAATGAAATAAAAAGCGATCAAAAACTCATATAAACACAAAAGTGGTGCCAATGACAACATTAGTTCATCCTGCAAAAAACCAAGGAAAAAGGGCAGCAGCAACAAGATGGTGGAGCAGCAAGTATAGCAACCAGGTGGGCAGCGGCGTGAAATAGTGGATGTAAATCAGGCCTTCAGGAAGTTATCCATTCTTTTAAAAAAAAGTTACTGTTGGCCAGTGAGGGGTTAACAGATATCTATACACACAGTCAAGTGATATAGATTAGGATTTTTGAGTTTATTTTATAAACTATTGTTTAGAAAATATAAACTTCATGTAGACGGGCACCTGCTTAAGATCTGCCTAGGCCAGGTAGCATAGCATATTTCTACTATGGAAAAATACGCTTTGTAATACACAGGTAGGAGCATGCACAGATTTCTGCTGTGTATTTTATGTTCCTCTTGATTTAGATTTTAGTGCAGGTTAACATGTAGGTTCACCTCATCCAATGGGAAAAAAAACTGATTGGCTCGATAAGCACTGTTTTTTTTTTTTCT
>JAODAL010050721.1:0-27196 GCA_025379985.1 Phyllomedusa bahiana
ATCCCCGATGTTTTTAGGTTTCTACACTGGGTACACTTGTAGCGATATTCCTCGATGTTGCTGTCATTCAGTGGATCTTTCTCCTCTGTCAACGTTTCGGGTCCTTCAGCATCTTCTTTTGCGGGGCCCTCGTCTACGGCTTTTTCCTCTGGGTAATATTTGGAGACGAGCTGAGGAAAGTCCACGGGCAACATGGATTCAGCAATATAATTCTCCAAATTACTCATTAAGTTACTACTTTCCACCAACACTGGTGATTGCACTTCAAACTTGGGGCTCCTTGTAATTTTCTCCCCGTTGGGTGTAGAATGATAACCGTGTAAAGACTTCCGATGATTGTACAGCTGCTGAGACATCCGAAAAGCTTCTCCGCACTGTTCACACTTGAAACGTTTCTCCTCCGAGTGAGTGCGCAAGTGACTTTTCAAGCCCATGGGGTTAGAGTACTCCTTCTGACAGATCAGACATGTGTACAGGCCGATTTGATGAGTTTTCTTGTGGTTGACCAAGCTGCCGGCATGCCGATAACTCTTGTCGCACTGGTTACATTTATACGGTCTATCTTCCTTGTGGCTTTCCTGGTGACTTTCGAAGTCTGTCAAACCAGAGAAAGACATGGGGCACTGATCGCAGTTCAGATTCGGGTATGCAGAACGGTCGGCCATGTTCATTGTGGAATGTATGAGGTCTTCCACTGGATGTCCTCCAATTAGAAGGGATCCAGCTACATTTTGAGAAGATCACTTCAAACGGTGGTGTTGACTCAAGGTAGATGCATCTCTCGCTCGCCCGGTCATGGTCTGGTCCCCTGAACTTCTTAATTCTTCATCCTGCAAAGATAAAAAAAAGTGGGCTTGGTTAATGTGAGGAAGCTATACAATTATCCAAAATGATAGATCAGTATGCTCGTCTGTCACCAGGATATGCTGTAATGGTCTAGGAGGTGCTGGTCCTAGTGGTGGCACTGGTATCTATGTAGAGATCAACAGTTTAACATCATCTAATACATGTGTGGCATCACAGGACCAGCAATGGCTTCACTTTAAAGGGGTGTACCCAACATGCACTTTGATCAAAGTTTAATACTTGCGGGTCCCAAATCTTGTATCTGCACCTATCTCTAGAATGGGCCCCCAAAAGTCTAAGCTCAGAACAGAGAACTGGTCGAGCATGCGCACAACCCGCTAATCTTTTCTATGGGAGAGCTAAGTACAGCAGAACACACCGCTCCCTTGTACTGGGAAGTGCCATAGAACAGAAAGGAAAGCTGGTTGCGCATGCGCAGAACTCTTCATTCTGTATTAAGGGTTGGGATCTAGATACAGCAGAACACACCGCTCACCTGTACCGAGAACTTTCGTATAATTGAATGGAGACTTCTTCACACGTGACCGGCTCTCTGTTCTGAGTAGTCTTTCAGGTCCCACCTTTGTGCCCTGCACCTATCAGACTTTAATGGCATATCCTATCAAAATGCCAGGACATCTCTTTAAATAACACATCATTGCCCATCCACATGCCAAAGCCAACACCGACAGCCCCCAAACGTCAACTTTTAGCCCCTCAAACTATAGATCACCAATAAAAATGCTACCCCAAAAATTTTTAAATTTTAAAATGAAATAAAATCTTAGGCAGTACAGAATAAAGGAAATAAAATAATAAGAAAAATCCCGGGATGTACATAAAACCATGGACAGGAGCCGGGGTAACCAGCCCGGTCAGCAAGTGGTTAACTAAAAGTTAGTTGGGCCCAGATCTGATAATCGAATGTCTATGAAGAGCTCCTGGCTGTCCTAGGGGAAGACAGGTCAGAAACACTGGCTTAATAGGTTTAATATACCCAATGCTTTAATCTAGAAGGTCTGGAAGGGGAACGGAGGGTATAGATGGAAACCGAAAGGTCTCATTGGGGAGGGAAAGGTCAAGCAAAGGGACAGAAAGTTCTACCAAGGAGTGAGGAGGTGAGGGGTAAAAGGTGATACAAAAAAAAGGGTTTAACTGGGAAGGAAAAGGTCTAGTCAGGGACAGAAGTTTCTATCGGGGGACAAGGCAAAAAGGTTTAAGTGGAGACAAAAAGGTCTAGCTGGGGGGTACAAAAGGGGTCTAGCTGGGGACGCAAAGGTCTTATTGGGGAAGGAAAGGTCTAGCTGGGGACCTAAGGGTTAACTGATGGGAAAGGGGAGGTGGCTGGAGTGGAAAGGTCTAGCTGAGGAGGGGGACAAAGGGATCTAGCTGGGGATGCAAAATGTAACAAGGAACAGAATGGTCTAACAGGAAAAAGAAGGGTCTGGAGGGGAACAGAAAGGGCTAGACGGGGACCGAAGAGACTACTGGGGAGAGGAGTCAGTGTGGATAAAAAAAAAAAAAAAACTGCAGAAGAGCCTGGAGGGGAACAAAAGGGGCTAGCGGGGGAGCGAAGGGACTACCGTGGGAAGAGGTGGGTGTGGAAAAATGGCAGAAGGGTCAGGCAACATTTTAGACCCGTTTGCCCATCGTGTTTGTACACATCTATGGTGGGGTCGGCCATGTTGCGTACTGGGGTGCAGGTCTTCAGAGAAGAGGACTGCGTTATCCATCTTTCTGGCCACTGATTACAGCAGGGCCTGTACCTTGCAGACCAGCAGCAGGTTTTGTTGCCCCCCCTTTTCAGGTGAGGCACAGGAGTAATACAACAAGGCGGCCACAGAGCGGTCTGGATGGAGGACACCTATGATATAACAGAGTTCAGCTTCTTTCCGTCATACAAAGCGTTCTGTGGTCTGAGATGACAGGATTTCGGCAGGAAGCCTGCGCCCCACCCGCTCTATACATCGCATTGAATTAAAGATTACTACTGCCAGCGGGAACGTCTCACCTCGCGGAGATGAACACACCCAATGCTCAAAATCCCAGGAGGAAGCTGCCTGTGTTCATGTATAGTCAGGTGCGCGGGGTATAATCACTTTCAAGAACCAGCATGTTGGAGAACAAGGGCAGCCAGACGCTCCACCGGGCCAATGTCCAACAACGCGGGAGCTGTGATGTTCAGAGCAGAAAACACGTCATAGACAATGCCCCACCTGATGACCAGGACATATACCACGCCCCGAGCATGTCTGACTAGCTCAGGAGCTAGGGGGCCCTGGACTCTGCCGCAGAATACTTCTATGTCAAAATTTAAAGCTCCATCTGAAAGGAGACATAAAACCAAAACACCATGTACCCAACAAACTGGTTCAAAAGGGAAGACGACCCTGCCCACAAGAGCTTACAATCTACAGAGGAAGACTGAAGCTGAGGGACAGACGTGCATGGTGCTATAAAGGCAGGAGGGGCTCCTGAAGAGATGGTTCTCAGGTCACTTTTGACGATATCGATGTTGTGTTGTTCTAGAGAATGGGGGAAGCTCAGGAGAGATCTTGGATGTGGTTGTGTGAGGAGCCGAAAAGAGAAGAAGGTCCTGTGAGCACCGGAGATCACATGAGGGAGGTATCAGGAGACTTGGGCAGAGGTGCTTGGGGGAGAGGGGGACAGGTTATGGACTGGAGGTATCAGGAGATTAGGGTAGAGATGTATGAGGGGGAGGTATCAGGAGATTATTGCAGAGATGTATGGGGGAAAGGTTATGGATGGAGATTACATGAGGGAGGTATCAGGAGATTAGGGCAGAGATGTATGGGGGGGGGCAGGTTATGTAGAGCCACAGAGAAGAGTGTTGCAGTAATCTAGGCAGGAGATGACAAGGGCAAGGAATGATATTATTGCAGAGTCAACGTTAAGAAAAGAGCGGATTGGAAAAAAGTTTTTCAGGTGGAGGAGGCAGGAGGGGTTTAGGGTCTGGAGGTGCAGTTTGAAAGCCTGAGCAGAGCCAAAAGGGACGACTGGGGAGAGCGTGGAGCCACTGGTCGCCATAGCTCTGGTAATGGGGTTGAGAGGGAGGACGATTAACTCTGTTTTCTCCAAGCAGAGTTATAGAACGTGGGAGGAGACGGAGGACGTCATGGAAAGCAGAGACTACACATCTGGGCTGGATGTAGACTTGAGCGTCGTTAGTGTAGAACGGTCTAGAGCTGCCTCTGCTTTACGTTCCCGTCAGTACTTGCCTCCCTGGTGAGCATACATAATGTCGCCCCAGCTCTGCAGCCGCCTGTGAACTCAATGCAAACAGCCCAGAGCCAATTCACAGCAATGAGAGCAAAGTAAACAGCGAACGGGGCAGAGAACAGACAGCAAGAAGCCGGGAGAGCGAGCGGCAGGAGTACACGTCTGACACAACCTCCACACATCTTATAGGATTCACTATCAAAGTCTGACTGGTGCAGAGAGAAAGAACCGGTCCCTCGTGCCCGCGACTCTCCATTCTGTTCTATGGGAGATCTCTTCACAAGGCAGTGCTGTGTTCAGGCCACAATGGAGAGTTTGTGCGCACATGCAACCGTCTCGTGATTAGGAGCAGACACTTTCAGGAGCGAATTCCCGTGACAGGTGCTGCTTCCATTGCACCTATCAAACTTTGATGGCTTATCCTATTCATACGACACAGTGTAAAGTAGGAACATCCCTTTAATTACAAGGACCCGCTCCCCACTGTTCTGGTAATTGTGATTGGAGCAGGGCCCCCCCTCTGGCCACTTAGCCCAGCGACAGTATCCACAAGGTCATCATTGGTCACCATGGGTAGGAGTGGTGGGACAGGGGGTTATATATTTTTTTTACTACATGAATTACTTTCTCCAGGTAAAGTTCCTGAGCTCCCTTCGGGCTGTGCAGCAGGGAATCAGTCTTATTCTATGGAAAGGTTTTGGAACCTTTTTTTGGGAGCCTGAAGCAGCTTCCAAGCAGGTTCCATGGCGTCCGGTCTCTTCTATCCGGTCACTGCAATGGTTGTGACTCCTCACAATGGGACAAACCTCAGTAGCCGTAAAGTCATTAAGGTACACATGTATGAAAATGTATAGGTCTAAAACTCACTTTTTTGCCCATAGTAACCTAAACAGTTTTCATACATGTGGCCCTAAGTCCCTACAATTTGCTACTGGCCAGTTTTCTGGTAGCTTTTGCTGTAGGTCTACAGGGAACGACAGAGGTCAGATTTGCTTAGACTGCAGCCCCCGCCGAGAAGTAACCGCCACCACTTCCTTCAGTTTTTTCTAAATCCCACAAACAACCCCATTTTGGAGCCCCCAGTACAAGCCTAATGAGCGGGGTCTCCCATTACCCCACCAGGCTCGTCAGTGGTTTCTCGGGCAGATAAGGGACTAGATTTGTAGCCTCCAGTACAGACCTGATAATCCAAGGTCTCCGTTTACCCCACCAGGCTCATCAGCGGTCGCTCGTCCCGATGAGTCATCATGACCACATTTTGTAGCCTCCAGTAAATGCTTCATGATTCAGGGGATGATCGGGGTCTCCCTTAACCTCAATGGTCACTTGGACCAATAAGTAACAACACTTCATAGCCTCCAGTACAGGCCTGATGGTTCGGGGGATGATAGAGGTCTCTCTTTACCCCACCGGGCTCATTAGCGGTTGCTTGTGCTGATCAGTAACTACGTTTTGTAGCCTCCAGGACACACCTGATGAGTCAGGGGTGCATCTTTACCCCACCAGGCTCATTAGTGGTTGCTTGTGCTGATCAGTAACCATGTTTTGTAGCCTCCAGTACAGGCCTGATGATGATTCGGGAGATGATCGGGGTCTCTCTTTACCCCACCGGGCTCATTAGCGGTTGCTTGTGCTGATCAGTAACCACATTTTGTAGCCTCCAGTACAGGCCTGATGTTTTGGGTCTCCCTTTACTGCACCAGGCTCATTAGTGGTTGCTTGTGTAGATATAGGGCCCCACTTTGTAGCCTCCAGTACACACCTGATGATTCGTGGTCTCTCCTTACCCACCAGACTCATCAGTGGTGGCTCAGCCCAATAAATGAACAGGGTCTCTCCTTACCCCAGACTCATCAGTGGTAGCTTGTGTAGATAAAGGGCCATACTTGGTAGCCTACAGTACAGGCCTGTTGATACGGGGGATGATTGGGGTCTCCCTTTACCCCACCCGGCTCATTAGTGGTTGCTTGTGCTGATCAGTAACCACGTTTTGTAGCCTCCAGTACACACCTGATGATTCGGGGTCTCCCTTTACCCCACGCGGCTCATCCACACAAGTGAGCACATTTTTGTAGCCTTCAGTAGACGCCGGGGGATGATCCGGTGTCTCTCTGTCCCGCACAAGTGATGTCATCCCATGAGCTCGGAGCAGAGGTGTCAGGACCCCGTCATCGGTGAAGCAATGAGCTGGGCCTCGGGGGCCATCACTCAGCGACGTCTCCTGCACAGTCCTGGCTGCGGAGTTCTCCTGCCCTCAGGGGACGCATGTGAAGCGACAGGACTAACCCTGAACGTCAGCGGAGGAGGTGGAATATGAAGTTACTGAAGATGACAAGGAGGGTGGAATCTCCTGCCCAGCAATAGGGAGTCAGGACCCTGCAGCCAAACCCCTCCGACATCAGTGGGGAGCAGCGGCCCAAAAAACACCCCCCCCCCCCCCCCCAAGGTCCTCCGCCTTCCTCTCACGTCTCCTCTAGGTATTTTCGAGTTCTCCTTTGAGGCCTCGGCAAACACCTCAGTGCTGAATTCTGGACGTCAGCGAGATGTTGGAGCAGCTGGTGACCACATGCGATCCCCGCGGCTGAGGATCCACGTGCTTCACTGTAGGGGGGTCAGGTGAATGGACATAAAAACATAAAGTCACAGGGAACAGTCCTCAGCGATCGGGGGAGGTCTCCATTCACTTCTAATTGTGGGGGAGCCGTGATGTATTTACCATGTAGTTTATAGACTTGATTGGAGAGACCCCCCCAAACATTACATTAAGCAAGAACTGGAGCGAATGTGCACAACTCCAGCATAAACCTCCCCGCAGCCCCCTGCCTCCATAACCCTCCCCACAACAGGAGCAAAGCTTAAAGGGGCACTCTCACTACAGTGATAAAAACTATTACCGTACACATTGCTAAACTGATTTTGCATCTTTTCAGAGTTAGAAGAGTTCTTATCTCCTTCTCTAAGTTACCGACCACATCTCTCTGATTCAGCCCTTGGCACAATGGTGAGGTCACTGCCAACTGTGTCTTATCAGCAGCACAGGAGATTGTGTATTTCTAACTCACAAACACTAACCATTTAGAGCTCTGTAACTTCTGCCCTGATGTTTATACCCCTCTATTAGCAATGTCCTTCAAATGGGTTCAGCCAGGAATAGAATCCACGGTACCGGGAAACTCCTATAGAACAGAATGGAGAGAACACGGCGCTCCCCTGCACCAGGAACTCCCATAGAGGAGAACACGGCGCTCCCGAGCACCGGAACTCCCATAGAGGAGAACACGGCGCTCCCCTGCACCGGGAACTCCCATAGAGGAGAGGGGAGAGAACACGACGCTCCCCTGAACCGGGAACTCCCATAGAGGAGAACACGGCGCTCCCCTGCACCGGGAACTCCCATAGAGGAGAACACGGCGCTCCCCCTTTCACCGGGAAAATCCCATAAAAGGAGAATGGAGAAACACGGCGCCCCCTGCACCGGAACTCCCATAGAGGAGAATGGAGAGAACACGACGCTCCCCTGCACCGGGAACTCCCATAGAGGAGAACACGGCGCTCCCCTGTACCGGGAACTCCCATAGAGGAGAACACGGCGCTCCCCTGCACCGGGAACTCCCATAGAGGAGAGTGGAGAGAACACGGCGCTCCCCTGCACCGGGAACTCCCATAGAGGAGAGTGGAGAGAACACGGCGCTCCCCTGCACCGGGAACTCCCGTAGAGGAGAGTGGAGAGAACACGGCGCTCCCCTGCACCGGGAACTCCCATAGAGGAGAACACGGCGCTCCCCCTGCACCGGGAACTCCCATAGAGGAGAATGGAGAGAACACGGCGCCCCTGCACGGAAACCCATAGGGGGAAATGGAGAAAAACACGGCGCTCCCCTGCACCGGGAACTCTCATAAGAGGAGAATGGAGAGAACACGGCGCTCCCCGTACCGGGAACTCCCATAGGGGGGAGAATGGAGAAAAACACGGCGCTACCCCTGTAAAGGGAACTCCATAAGGGAAAAGGAAAATTTAACACGGCGCTCCCCTGTACCGGAACTCCCATAAGGGGGAATGGAGATAACACGGCGCTCCCCTGTTACAGGAACACCCATAGAGGAGAATGGAGATAAACACGGCGCTCCCCTGTAACCGGGAAACCCCCTAGAGGAGAATGGAGATAACACGGCGCTCCCCTGTACCGGGGAACTCCCAAAGGAGGAGAAGGAGAAAAAACAGCTCCCCTGTACTGAGAACTCCCATAGAACAGATTGGAGAACACAGTGCTCCCCTGTTACTGGGGAACTCCCATAGAGGAGAATGGAGAAAACAGCGCCCCCCTGTACTGGGAACTCCATAGGGAGAAAAGGGAGAAAACAGCGCTCCGCCCCATCACAGGGTACGCTCCATCCCCAGTGGAGCCTGTGACTTTCTACACAATGTCGTGAACAGGTGCAGCGGTTGCTATGGCAATAGACCATTGATTATGAGATGATCACAGCACAGGCGATCATGGCCGCCTCCCCCCCTTCTCCACTCACCATGGGCTCCGAGGCTGCAGCTCCGTGGACGCGGTCTGTGACAGGGGCCCCGGCCGCCTCGCTCCCCGGGTGAGGGCCCCACTCCCAGAGCTCAATCCCAGATCATTTAGCTCATATCTCTGCACAACAAACACTTCCTTTTGTTGCTAGGAAACAGGAAGTGTGCGCCGCGCATAGCCTTCCCCCGCACCATCCTCTGCCTGGCTCCGGTTCCTCTCATTCCGGTGCCCGGCTGCAAGATGGCGGGGCAAGGGTTTCCAGGAACAAAGATGGCGGAGCGGCAGCCAACAAGAATGGAGTGCAGAGGCGCCTGATTGGCTGCCGGGTGACGTCATCAGCCTGTGACCAATCAGGAGCGAGCCTCCCTGTGCGCCTCACTCGTGTCTTCCCACTGGAAATAAAACAGGTAAGAAGAGTTCCGTGCGGCTGACGGAGGCTGAGGGAAGCTCCGGCTCCGCCGCTGACACTGCGGGGTTGGGCGGGTTCTGAAGCCGTGCTGCTCGCGGTGTCCCCGGCTTCACATCCTGGCTGAATCCGGCTTTCCCTATCTCACTTTACGGCTGTGATAAGGGGAAGCTTATATTGAAGCACTGTCAGCTTCCGGTGTCGGCTCCACCTCCAGCCCCCAGGGTCCTAGGTCCGGCTATGTTCAGCTTTGTCTGCTCCCTGAGAGCTGAGGCTGAGAGTGGGGAGAAGAGGGACAAAAAACCGGGGGTCAGCCCCCCGGGGGAGGTGCCCGGAGTTTTTGTACCCGGGGGGGACCGGGGGGAAAACCCAGTTGTGCAAAGCACTGGACTCGCCTGATTTCCCCTCCTTGTACAGGCACTGGAACTCCCGAGCCCCCCCTGTGTACAGTGCACGGATACGCTTGATGTCCCCTCCTGTTACATGCAATGGATACCGCCTATGTTCCCCCGTGTTCAGTGCAGGATACGCCTATGTCCCCTCCTGGAAAATGCATTTTTGGGAAAAGCCGAGTCCCCTCCTGTGTACCCTTTTACTGGTTTCTGCCTTATTCCCCCCTTTTACAGTCACGGGCACGCCTGTTCCCCCCCTGTTACGTGCACTGGAGGCCACTCCCGATTCACCCCTGGAAAAAGTGCACGGATACGCCTGATTCCCCCCCCCGTGTACGTGCACTGGATACTGCTTTATTCCCCCCCTGTTACATGCACGGGGATACCCGAGTCCCCTCCTTGAATACGCCTGATGTCCCCTCCTGTGTACAGTGCACTGGATACAGCCTGATGTCCCCTCCTGTGTACAGTGCACTGGATCCTGCCTGAGGTCCCCTCCTGTGTACAGTGCACTGGATACTACCTGATGTCCCCTCCTGTGTACAGTGCACTGGACTCTGCCTGATTTCCCCTCCTGTGTACAGTGCACTGGATACAGCCTGAAGTCCCCTCCTGTGTACAGTGCACTGATACCCTGATTCCCTTCCTGTGTACAGTGCACTGGATACCGCCTGATGTCCCCTCCTGTGTACAGTGCACTGGATACTGCCTGATGTCCCCTCCTGTGTACAGTGCACTGGATACTGCCTGATGTCCCCTCCTGTGTACAGTGCACTGGATACTGCCTGATGTCCCCTCCTGTGTACAGTGCACTGGATACTGCCTGATGTCCCCTCCTGTGTACAGTGCACTGGACACTGCCTGATGTCCCCTCCTGTGTACAGTGCACTGGATACTGCCTGATGTCCCCTCCTGTGTACAGTGCACTGGATACCGCCTGATGTCCCCTCCTGTGTACAGTGGATACCGCCTGATGTCCCCTCCTGTGTACAGTGCACTGGATACTGCCTGATGTCCCCTCCTGTGTACAGTGCACTGGGGGCCACTGCCTGATGTCCCCTCCTGTGTACAGTGCACTGGATACTGCCTGATGTCCCCTCCTGTGTACAGTGCACTGGATACTGCCTGATGTCCCCTCCTGTGTACAGTGCACTGGATACTGCCTGATGTCCCCTCCTGTGTACAGTGCACTGGGGCCACTGCCTGATGTCCCCTCCTGTGTACAGTGCACTGGATACTGCCTGATGTCCCCTCCTGTGTACAGTGCACTGGATACTGCCTGATGTCCCCTCCTGTGTGTACAGTGCACTGGATACCGCCTGATGTCCCCTCCTGTGTACAGTGCACTGGGGCCACTGCCTGATGTCCCCTCCTGTGTACAGTGCACTGGGGCCACTGCCTGATGTCCCCTCCTGTGTACAGTGCACTGGGGGCCAGCCCGATGTCCCCCCGTGTACAGTGCATGGGGCCACTCCTGAGTCCCCCCCTGGTACATGATTGGGTACTGCTGATTCCCCCCGTTAAGGCACGGGGGCCATGCCTGATTCCCCCCCGTGTAATGCACTGGATACGCCTGATGTCCCCCCCTGTTGCATGCACTGGATCTGCCCGATGTCCCCCCCCTGTGTCGTCACTGGATACTGCCAGTCCCCTCCCCTGGCAGTGCACTGGATATGCCTGATCCCCCCCCTTTTTACATCACTGGACATGCCTGTTCCCCTCCCGGTTTTTGCACTGGATACGCCTATGCCCCTCCTGTTACAGGCCCTGGGTACCGCCGAGCCCCCCGTTACCTGGATACCGCCAAAGTCCCCTCCTGTGTACAGTGCACTGGATACCGCCGTTTTTCCCCTCCGTGTAATGCATGGAGGCCCTGCCGATTCCCCTCCTGTGTACAGTCACTGGATACTCTAGCCCCCTCCGGTACAGTGCACTGGGCACTGCCCGATGCCCCCTGTGTACAGGCATGGACACTGCCTGATGTCCCCTCCTGTGACAGTGCACTGGGAAATGCCCGTGTCCCCCCTGTGGGGGCATACTGGTTTGGCCTGATGTCCCCTCCTGTTCGTGCACTGGACACGGCCTGATTCCCCTCCTGTGTACAGTCACTGGATACAGCTGATGTCCCTCCTGGTTACAGTGCACGGACACTGCCCGATGCCCCTCCTTGTACAGTGCCTGGGTATGCCCCGATGTCCCCCCTTTACATCCAACCTCTATTCCCCCCTTGTACGTGCAAAAAAACCCTTGTCCCCCCCCGGTTACATGCACTGGCCCTGCCTGATGCACCCCCTTTTACAGGCACTGGGGCACTGCCCATTTTCCCTCCTTTACAGGCACGGATACGCCTGGATTCCCCCCCCTGTGTACAGTGCATGGACCCGCCTATGTCCCCCTGTGACGTGCACTGGGTCCGCCCATTCCCCCTTTTTTTGTCGCATCATGCCTGATGTCCCTCCGTGTACAGTGCACTGGCACCCTGAGTTCCCCTCCTGGTACATGCACTGGGCATGCCCCGATGTCCCCTCCTGTGTACGGCATGGATACGGCCCCGATGGCCCCTCCTGGGGGAATGCACTGGATTCAGCCTGTGTCCCCCCTGGTTTCATGCAGGACCTGTGATGTCCCCCCCTGTGACGTGCACTGGAGGGCCCGCTGATGCCCCTCCTGTGTACAGTGCACTGGAGGCCCCGGGGGATGTCCCCTCCGTTCAGTGCACTGGGGGCCATGCCTGATGTCCCCCCCCCTGTGTACATGCACTGGGGCCACTCCTGATTCCCCCCTTGGTAAGTGCACTGGGGGGCCACTGCCGATGTCCCCTCCGTGTCAGTGCACTGGATCCTCCTTTCCCCCTGTGTACGTGCACTGGACCGCCTGATGTCCCCCCTGTGTACAGGCACTGGACACTGCCTGATGTCCCCCCTGTGTACGTGCCTGGACCCTGCCCCCGATGTCCCCCTCCTGTTACAGTGCCCTGGACACTGCCTGTGTCCCCCTCCTGGTACAGTGCCTGGATACTGCCTGATGTCCCCCTGGTGCGTCACGGTACTGGGCCTGATGTCCCCTCCCCGTTAAATGCATGGGTACTGCCTGATGTCCCCCCTGTGTGCAGTCACTGGATACTGCCTGAGTCCCCCCCCTGTGTGAGTTCTTGGATACTGCCTGATGTCCCCTCCTGTGTACATGCATGGCACGCCGTGTCCCCCCCGTTAAGTGCACTGATACGCCCGAGTCCCCCCGGTGCAGTGCACTGGACTCTGCCTTTATGTTCCCCCCTCCTGTACAGTGCACTGGAGGCCACTGCCTGATGTCACCTCCTGTGTACAGTGCACTGGAGGCCACTGCCTGAGTCCCCCCTGTGTACATGCCTGGAGGCCAAATGCCGAGTCCCCTCCTGTGTACAGGGACTGGAGGGGCCCCTCCCGTTTCCCTCCTGGACATGCACTGGAGGCCACGCCCGATGTCCCCTCCTGTGTACATGCACTGGGGGGCCACTGCCCGATGTCCCCTCCGTGTACAGTCCCTGGGGGCCACGGGCCCGATGTCCCCTCCTGTGTACAGTGCATGGGGTACTGCCCATGTCCCCCTCCTGTTTCGTGACTGGAATGCCCGAGTCCCCCCTGTGTACGTGCCTGGGGTACCGCCTGATGTACCTCCCCCGTGTACAGTGCACTGGATCGCCCCGATGTCCCCCCCTGTGTACAGTTTACTGGGGGCCCCTGCCTGATGTCCCCCCCCCCCTTTTTACAGTGCACTGGAGGCCATGCCGATTCCCCTCCTGTTTACATGCATGGATACTGCCTGATTCACCCCCCTGTGTACGTGCACTGGGTACGCCCGATGTCCCCCTCCCGTGTACAGTGCCTGGGGCCCTGCCTGAGTCCCCCCTGGGTTTTCATGCACTGGGGGTCGCCTGATTCCCCTTTGTGAAGTGGGACCCGGGGCCATCCTGAGTCCCCCCCCTGTTAAAAGTCACGGATCTGCCCGATGTCCCCCCCCTTTTACTGCAGGATACTGCCGAGTCCCCCCCGTTGTACAGGGGGACTGGGTACTGCCTGATGGGCCCCCCCCTGTGTACAGTGCACGGAGGCCACTGCCTGATACCCCACCTTTTACAGTGCCCTGGACCTGGGGTAGTCCCCCTTGTACATGCATGGGCACGCCCGTGCCCCTTGTGTACATCACAACGCCTGAGCCCCCCCTTGTACAGTGCCTGGGGGGGCCCCTGCCTGATGTTCCCCCCCCCCCCCCGTGTAACAGGCACGGATACAGCCTGATGTCCCCTCCTGGTACAGGATGGATACAGTGAGTCCCCCTCCTGTGGCAGTCATTGGTATGCCTGATGTCCCCTCCCGTGTACAGTGCACTGGTACTGCCTATTCCCCCCCCTGTGAAAAGTGCATGGAAAAAGCCTGATGCCCCCCCTTGTACAGTAAAACTGGGTACTGCCCGATGTCCCCTTGTGTACAGGCACTGGGGGCCACTGCCATGTCCCCCTCCCGTGTACGTGCATGGTACACCGATGTCCCCTCCTGTTACTGCACTGGATACAGCCTGATGTCCCCCCCCTGGTAAGGCTTGGATTTTCCCTGATTCCCCTCCCGTTGGGATGACGGAAAACTGCCTGATTCCCCTCCTGTGTTTTTCCTGCACTAACTGCCGATGTCCCCCCCTTGTAAGTGCACGGGGCCACGCCGATTCCCCCCTGGCACAGGCACAGGACCCCCCGCCTGTGCCCCCCCCCCTTTTGTACAGCATGGGGGGCCAGCCTGTGTCCCCCCCTGTGAAAAAGGCAATGGAGGGCCACGCCGATGTCCCTCCTTGTTACAGTGCACTGGGGGGACGCCTGATTCCCCTCCTGTTACTTCCCGGACATGCCTGATGCCCCCTCCCTTTTACATCACGGATCCTGCGATGTCCCCTCCTTGTACATGCACTGGATCCCGCCCGAAAGTCCCCTCCTGTGTACAGTGCACTTGGGAAATGCCTTTATGTCCCCTTCCCCTTTTGTACAGTGCACTGGGTACTGCCTGGGTGTTCCCCCTCCTTGGGAAAAGGGAACTTGGAAACCACTTTCCTGATATCCCCCCCGTGGGACATGCACGGACACTTTCCTTTTGGGCCCCCCCGCTGTGTTTCAAAAGCACTAGGACACTGGGCCCGATGTTTCCCCCCCTGTGTACATGCACTGGGGGCCCACTGCCTGATGTTCCCCTCCTGGGGTGTAAAAATGACTGGGGGCCCCTGCCCCGATGTCCCCCTCCCCCCTTTTTTTTACAGTGCACTGGGGGCCCCCTTCCTGATGTCCCCTCCTGTGTACATGCAAATGGAAACAGCCTGATGTCCCCTCCTGTGAAAAGGGGCACTGGGGCACCCGCCCCCGATTCCCCTCCTGGGTACATGCCCCCGGATACTTGCCGATGTCCCCCCCCCTGTTTTACAGTCACTGGGGGCCACTGCCTGAAAGGCCCCCTCCTGTGTACATGCACAGGGGGGGGCCCTTGACTGCCTGAGGGGACCCCTTCCTGTGTACAGTGCACTGGGGGCCACCCCGCCTGATTCCCCTCCCGGAATAAAAAATTTCACTGAGGCCACTGCCAATTTCCCCTCCGTGTACTGGGACTGGGGGGCCACTGCCTGATGTCCCCCCCCCCTGTGTACAGGCACGGGGGCCCCTGCCTGATGTCCCCCCTCCTTTGGGACAAATGCCCCTGGAAAGGGCCCCGGGCCCATTCACCCCTTTCCCGTGTTAAAAATTTCACTGGACCCCTGGGCCCGAATTTCCCCCTCCAGGGGTTTACATTCACTGGAAAGCCCAAAAGCCTGATGTCCCCCCCCCTGTGTACATGCCCTGGAAAACTGCCTTTATGTCCCCCCCCTTGGGGTAACCCGTGCACTGGGCCAGGGGGGCCCTTAAATTTCCACACCCCCTGTTTACAGTGCAACCCGGGAAAAGCCCCGAAAGTCCCCTTTCCCTTTTTAAGTACTGGATACCAAAATTTTATGTCACCGCCTGTGTACAGGTTTTTGCACTGGGCACGCCCGATGTCCCCTCCTGTTAAAAGTGCACTGGATACAGCCTGGGTGTCCCTTCCCGTGTACAGGCAAATGGAAAACAAACCTTATTCCCCCCCCCCCTGTTTTACAGTGCACTGGAATTTCAGCCTGGGCCCCCCCCCCCCTGTGTACAGTCACTGGAACAAACCTGAGTTTTCCCCCCCCCGTGGGACAGTGCCCCTATACTGCCTTAAGTTCCCCCCCCATGTTTCAGTTCACTGGATACGGGCCAGATGTCCCCCCCCCCTGGTACGTGCCCCTGGAAAACTTTCCTGATGTCCCCCCCTTTGTACATGCACTGGGGGCCCTCCTGATTTCCCCTCCTGGTTACATGCAAAAATTATTAAAACCCTGAAGGGGCCCCTCCCCGTGGGAAAGTGCACTGGATACTGCCCTTTTGCCCCCTCCCTTTTTGTACAGTGCATTTGGGGTACTGCCCGATGTCCCCTCCCGTTTTACATGCATTTGATACTGGCCCGATGTCCCCCTTTAGTGGACAGTGCACGGGTTCTTTCCCCGAAATTTCCCCCCCCCTAGTGAAAATGCAAATGGGGCCCTCCCCGTTTTCCCCCCCGTGTACAGTGGGACTTTTGGGGGCCCCCTACCGAAAGTTCCCCCCTTTCCCGTGTAAAGTTCAAATGAGGGCCACTGCCTGATGGCCCCCCTCCTGTGGGACATTTTCACCCGAGGGCCCCTGCCCTAAAGTCCCCCCTCCTGTGTACAATTTCCCCTTTTACACCGCCTGGGAAAAAATCCCCCTCCTGTGTGCAGTGCATGGAACGCCCGATGTCCCCCCCTGTGTACAGTGCACTGGAGGCCACTGCCTATTCCCCTCCTGGTTACGTGCATTGGGGGGGCCCCCCTGCCTGAGTCCCCCCTGTGTACAGTCACTGGATTTCACCTAATCCCCTCCTTGTACAGTGCACTGGTACAGCCTGAAAATCCCCTCCTGGTACAGTCACGGAAACCTGAAAGCCCTCCTGTGTAAGTGCACTGGATAAGCCTGAAGTCCCCCTGTGTCATGCACTGGATACCCCTGAAGTCCCCTCCTGTTACATGCACGGTACAGCCTAAAGTCCCCCCCTGTGTAAGGCACTGGATGCCACGCCTGATTCCCCTCCGGGCAGGGGACTGGATACTGCCCGATTCCCCCTCCCGTTACATGCAGGAACAGCCTGGTCCCCCCCTGTGTACATGCACTGGACACTGCCTGATGTCCCCTCCCGTGTACAGTGCACTGGATATCCTGAAGTCCCCCTCCCTTGTTACATGATGGATACTGCCTGATTCCCCTCCTGTTAATGCACTGGGTCCTGGCCCGAGGTCCCCTCCCCGTGTACAGGCACAGGTCCTGCCTGATGTCCCCTCCTTGTAAGTGACTGGATCCGCTGATGGGCCCCCCCCTGGTACAGGGCAGGATCCCGCCTGATGTCCCCCCTTTTTACAGTCACTGAGGGGCCCCTGCCTGATTCCCCCCCCTGTGACATGCATGGAGGGCCATGCCTGATGTCCCCTCCTGTGTACAGTGCACTGGAGGCCACTGCCTGATGTCCCCTCCTGTGTACGTCACTGGGGGGCCAACCTGATTTCCCCTCCTGTGACAGTCCTGGGCCCCCTGCCTGATGTCCCTCCTTGTACAGGCACTTGGGGAACGCCTGATGTCCCCTCCGGTGCATACACTGGATACTCCGATGTCCCCTCCCTTTTACATGCACGGAGGCCACTGCCCCGATGTCCCCCCTGGTAATGCACGGGGCCACTGCCCATGTCCCCCCCTGTGTACAGGCACTGGAACGCCTGGTCCCCCCCCTGTGTACATGAGGATACAGCCTGAAGTCCCCTCCTGTGTACAGTGCACTGGATACAGCCCTGAAGGGCCCTCCCTTGTACATGCACTGGATACACCTGAAGTCCCCTCCTGTGTACATGCACGGATACAGCCTAAAATCCCTCCCTTTTACTGCCGGATACAGCCTGAAGTCCCCTCCTGTTCAGTGCACGGAAACGCCCCGATGTCCCCTCCTGTGTAAGGGACTGGACACTCTGATGTCCCCCTCCTGTTCATGCACTGGACCCCTGCCGATGTCCCCTCCCGTGTACATGCATGGGTACAGCCTGATTTCCCCCCCCTTGTCAGTGCCCTGGATACAGCCCGATGTCCCCTCCTTTTACGTGCATGGGAAAAAGCCTGATTCCCCTCCTGTGTACATGCACTGGATCCACTGCCTGATGCCCCTCCGTGTCCCGTGCATGGGCCCCTTCCCCGATTCCCCCTCCTGTGTACAGTGCACTGGATCCTGCCCCATTTTCCCCTCCCGTGTACAGTTTCCCCTGTATTTCTGCCTGATGTCCCCCCCCTGTGTACAGTCATTGAAACAGGGCCCGATGTTTCCCCCCCCTTTTTTCAGTGCACTTTTGGATCCCGCCTTTATGTCCCCCCCTGTGTACAATGCACTGATATACTTGGGCCCGAAATTTACCCCCCTGTTTTACAGTTTCATGGGGTCCGGGCCCTTTTTTCCCCCCCCTTGTGTAAAAAGTGCCCCTGGGGGATACTGCCTTATGTCCCCCCTGTGACCCAAAGCACTGTATAATCCTGATGTCACCCCCTGGTACAGTGGGAAATGGAACCACTGAAAGTCCCCCCTGGTACAGTGCACTGGATACTGCCCCAAAGCCCCCCCTGTGTAAAAGTGCACTGGGGATAAATGCCCGATTCCCCTCCTGTGTAAAAATGCACTGTATACGCCCCATGTTTTACCTTTCCCCCGTACAGTTCATGGGGTCCCGGGATGTCCCCCCCCTGTGTACAAGCACCCGTTTAATTTAAAAAATTTCCCGATGTCCCCCCCGGTGTACAAGCAATGGGGGCCCCTGGCCCGAATTTTTTCCCCTCCTGTGTACAGTGCCTGGTACAAACCCTTTTTGCCCCCCCCTGTTTACGTGCATGGGGGGGGCAACAGGGATCTTTCCGGAAAAGTAGATTATGGTAAATTAAAACCCGGGTTGTGATTTTCATGGGGTCAAGGGAACCTTTCCCCTATCCGACACTCTTTTGCCATATTGGCCGCTCTGTGTTGTCAGTGTCCCCCTTGGAGGGACCCGTTAGTTTGTAGACCCTCCTGATCAGGGCCTTGTTCCCTAGAAACCCCCCCAAACCCCCCCCCCACACCCGGGCCCCCTGACTAATCCCGCTTCCCGGGTTTTTCTTTCCAATTTTTCCCCTGAAAGTCTTTTGGGCCCCAGGAGGAGGGGGGGCGGAGAGAGGGGTCGCCATCGGCAGGATCCTTTAGGGGGTCCCCCCCGATTCTGCGTGGGTGGGGGGCCCCCTTCCGCGTTTACCTGCCGCAAGACCTTCCCTAATCAGCCCCGTTTTTTTTTTTTTCCAAAACCAAGCTGGCGCAAACCCTCGGGGGGAACGACCCCCCAAAACCCCCGACCCCCCCAAAAGGGCCCCCGGGGGCCCAAGACGAAAACCCCCGCCAAACCAGTTGCCTCCCCCTGCGACAAAAACCTACAAAACGGCCCCGCTGCTACCCCCGTGCCAGCCACAAAGGGCGAGATGCCATTCGTGTGTAAGGTGTGCGGCCGCTCCTTCATGCAGCCCATATGCCTGCGGGTCCACATGGCCACACTCAGCGGGCAGCTCCCCTTCCAGTGCAGCCAGTGCGGCAAAGACTACTCCACGCCCTCCAAAGCTGCAATTTTACGAGGCCCCCCACCACTGGGGGGCGGCCCCTTTTTCCTGCCCCCGTTTTCGGGGAAAAAGGGTTTGCGGAAACCCCCCCGGTTTTTTCCCCGGGAAACACCAGGCGGGCCACCCGGGCTGCGGGCCCCCACCCTTGCCAGCTGTGCCCCGAAAATCCCATACGAGCTAAAGGGGCCTAAAAAACCCCCGAACGGGAGCCCACCCCCCCCCGAGAAAACCCTTTCCGTGCTCCGGGTTTTCGGGAAGGGCGTTCCCGGCGTTCGTCTCTCAGTTCACCCCGGCATCCACCCCCGCCGAAAAACCCTACAAGTGCCCCATATGCAACAAAGACTTTACCCAGCTGTCTTCCTACCAGAGCCACCACGGAAAGCACTTTCCCGGGGAGAAGCCCCACCCGTGCCCGCAGTGGGGGGGGGGGGCCGCATGTTCTCCCGACCCCTCCCTTCCGGGGGCAAACCCGCGCGCCCACAGGGGGTCAAGCCGGTTTCCCCCTGCGAAAAAGTGCGGGGAAAAAACCCTTTCCCCCCAGCCGCCGACCTGGGCCCTGCACCACGCATCCACACGGGCAGAGGGGCCTTTTGTTGCCCCGACGCGACAAAATCCTTTTGTGCTCGTGGGACTTGAAAGGGGGCAAAACCCGGGTGTCCCAGCGCCGAACCCGGGCCCCTTTCCCAAAGCATGGAGTGCGGCAAAGGCTTCGCGGAACGTTCCGGACTCAGCAAACACCAACGTTCCCACAGTGGGGAGGACCCTTTTCAAGTTGGGGAAAAGAGGTGGCCAAAAAAACCTTCATAGTTCTTTCAAGTTTTTCGCAAACAAGAGCGGACCCCAAGTGAAAAACCCCCAACAGGGAAACCGACAAGAAAAAAGGAAATCCACCACCCCGCAAAAGTGCCCGCTCCAAATTCCCCGACCGGGCATGGGGCCAGGGGAAAACCTCAGAAAGGGGCCCCCCCCGGGGTCCGGCCCTTCCAATTTCGGGGGGGGCCCTTTTTACAAGGGCTTCGTGGGGCAAGGCCCGGGTGAAGAAGCACCCCAAAAGGAAAAACATGACGTGCGCCCCCCTACTGCCCAGTTTCGCAAGGGCTTCCCCCTTGGGCCCCCCGACCCCCAAGGGCCCCCCGGGCACATGCCCAAGGAGGGTTTAAGACAAGGAGAAGGAGGATGAGGAAGAGATCACCACCCTGACCCTCCAACCCGCCTCCGTGGAGCCTCAGCCGCTCTTCGATCCTCTGGTCTCCTTCTTGGAGAAAGTGGCCGAAGGAAACATGGAGGTGATCGAACCATCGCCAACGTCAAGCTGAATGTTCTCCGTCCCGAGTTCTCTCCTACAAAGACCAACTTGGACTTCATGGACCCCTACACACAACACAGGCGGCCATCTTGTTGGAGCAAGTCAACCCTCGGTCTGCTATGGGAAGGGACTCCACACATTATGAGGATGCAGGCTCGAAGGGAATCTACTTGTGTGGAAGCGTCGTCGCCGAATATGGCCGCCTCCGCTGTGTGAGGACTTGTAACGTCCACTCAACCCCATGACACGGACAGTCCATGTAGATTATGGAAATTGTCTCCGAATAGGACGGGCCGGTGGCCATTTTGTATCATTGCTATCGGCCGGACTGTGTATAGGTGAGGTGATGGGACGATGGAAGGTGATGAGAAGCGGAGATTTGCACATGAAATGTGACCCAATTATGAAATTCAGTATTTTCTCTCTATAATAATAAAAATTTTGCCTTCATTATGACTCCCCCTCGTGAGATTTATCACTATGGGAACGGTAAACCAGGCCCTGACGAATAGTGAGGATATTGACTGGTATATTAGGGTCAGGGCTGAGAGCGCCCCCTACATAATCAGGGTCAGAGCTGAGAGCGCCCCCTACTCCAGCTGCACGATACAAAATTAGGGTCAGAGCCGAGAGCGCCCCCTACATTAGCCGTCCAATACGATATTGGGGTCAGAACCGAGAGTGCCCCCTACGTCAGCCGTCCCATACGTTATTGGGGTCAGAGCTGAGAGCGCCCCCTACATAAGCCGCCCCATATGTTGTTGGACTCAGAGCTGAGAGCGCCCCCTACATCAGCCGCCCCAGATGTTGTTGGACTCAGAGCTGAGAGCGCCCCTTTCTCAGCCGCCCATATGTTTTTGGGTAGAGCTGAGGCGCCCCCTACTTTAGCCCCCCCATATGTTATTGGGGGCAGAGCTGAAGCGCCCCCTACATCACCGCCCCATAAATTTTTTTCAGAGCAGAGCGCCCCCTACATCAGCCGCCCCATATGTTGTTGGACTCAGAGCTGAGAGCGCCCCCTACATCAGCCGCCCCATATGTTATTGGGGTCAGAGCTGAGAGCGCCCCCTACATCAGCCGCCCCATATGTTGTTGGACTCAGAGCTGAGAGCGCCCCCTACATCAGCCGCCCCATACATAATTGGGGTCAGAGCTGAGAGCGCCCCTACATCACCCCCTATTTGGGTCAGAGCTGAGAGCGCCCCCTACATCATCCACCCTATACATAATTGGGGTCAGAGCCAAGAGCGCCTCCTACATCAGCCGCCGGCCACCTTATTGGATCCTCGGCAGTGGATTCTGAGAGATTTCTTTCATAGGAGCTTCCTGCTGGATTGATTGGTCATGCCTGTCCTATACATAACCTGTTTGCCCAGAGCAGACCTGAGTAGTTGATGTCCACGTAACCATGGCAATCGCTAAGATTCCTATTCTAGACAGAACCTGTCCGCCCAGAGCAGACCTGAGTAATCGATGTCCACGTAACCATGGCAACTGCTAAGATTCACATTGCGGATAGCATTTGTATTAAACATTTACCCCCATTGAATAGAAGCCCCCGACACGTCCCTGTTAATTTAAAGGGGTTTTGCCACAAAGTAAAATTGACGTGGGAAGCTTTCAAATAATAAACATTTTCACCATTCATCATTATTAAAAATTCTGCACGTTTTTTGTTTTAGCTGCCTTTTAGTGAGCCATTGTTTACTGCTCGTCTCCAGGGGATACGACCTGGGCTGAGAGCTCCTCAGTCCTGGTCGCACATGCTCAGACATCACCTCTTCTCTCAGACAGCTACTGAGTGTTCAAACCCCAGGTGCTGCCACTCTGCTCCTGTCCTCTATACTCCTTATTAAATTATCAAACAGTGCAAATAAATAAAAAATAAACCTCAGTGAGGTCTGTGTATTGATAAAGAAAAAAAAAATCCACGGGTTTGGTTCCTGCAGGGATTTGAACCTAGGACCCGTGTGTCGGGAGGTTAAAAGCATTCCCTTTTAAGCTACATGTAGCTACTTGTACCCTGTAAATAAACAGACCTTCTTGACTGGGAAAAGAGGACAAGGCCTGGTGATGTCATCCGGCTGGGGCACATGATAGCAATTCCCAAAAAAATCACACACGCCCCCCTCTGAGCACACAGAGCTGGATGCAGGAGGTATGAAATTAGATCGTGGCAAAACCCCTTTAAGCATTATTCCTGTCAACAAGATGGCTGCCACATCCGCTCCTACAGGGGTTATCTCCCAGACTCCTGAGCGGCCATTGGCCTAATTATTTAGCAGTCGCTGTAGAACTAGGCGGACTTAACTGAGAAAAGCTGGATGACAACCCCTGGAGGCGGCCATATTTGCTGTCAAACAGCTTCTCTTTAGTAGATATTACCAGAAAACTTTGGCTGAAGTGAACGGAAAACGTCGAGAGCCTGAGGCTGCACTACTGAGAGCTGCTGCTGCTGACAACATGGCGTCTTCTGTGTGCAGCGTGGCCATGGAGACAGTGTATGAATCCAGTTCCCATCTAGGTCATTGTTATCAGCGGGAGGAGAGAGAGGTCAGTGTTATCAGCGGGAGGGGAGAGAGGTCAGTTACAGAGGAGGGGAGAGAGGTCAGTTTACACCCGGGAGGGGGAGAGGTCAGTGTTATCAGCGGAGGGGAGGGGGTCAGTGTTAGCAGCGGAGGGAGAGAGTCAGTGTTATCAGCGGGGGAGAAGGGGTCAGTGTTAATCAGCAGGGAAGGAAAGAGAGGTAAAGTGTTATCAGCGGGAGGAGGAGAGAGGTCAGTGTTATAAGCGGGAGGTGAGAGAGGTCAGTGTTATCAGCAGGAGGGGAGATATATCAGCGGGTGGGGAGAGAGGTCAGTGTTATCAGCGGGAGGCGAGAGAGGTCAGTGTTACCAATGGGAGGTGAGAGAGGTCAGTGTTATCAGCGAGAGGTGAGAGAGGTCAGTGTTAGCAGAGGGAGGTGAGAGGTCAGTGTTAGCAGAGGGAGGTGAGAGGTCAGTGTTAGCAGAGGGAGGTGAGAGGTCAGTGTTATCAGGAGAGGAGAGGGGGTCAGTGTTACAGCGGAGGTGAGAGAGGCCAGTGTTACAGCGGGAGGTGAGAGAGGCCCAGTGTTAGCAGCGGAGGGAAGAGAGGTAGGTTAGCAGGGAGGGAGAGAGTGTGTTATCAGGGGGGAGAGAGGTCAGTGTTAGCAGCGGGAGGTGAGAGAGGTCCATAGGGGATGAAAGGTCCTTGGTTAATCGATGGAGGGGCGTATAAGGGGGGAAGAAGGCGCGGGGTGAAATCATGACACATGGGGGGAATGTAATTCTCGGGGTAATCAGTATACGGGAGGTAAAGAGGAGCGCGGAGTAGGGGTCAAAAGGATGTAATGTCTCTGGTTAATCAGTACTGGAGCGTTATAAGAAGCGCTGATATCAGTCACATAGGATGTAATGTCTGGGGGTTTATATCAGTCCTGGAGCGTTATAAGAGGAGCGGCTGATATCAGCACATAGGATGTAATGCTCGGGTTATATCAGTACTGGAGGTTTTTAAGGGAAGCGGCTGATAACAGTCACATAAGGATGTAATGCCCTGGGGTTATATCAGTACTGGACGTTATAAGAGGAGCGGCTAATATCAGGCACATGGGATGTAATGTCTCTGGTTAGATCAGTACTGGAGCGTATAAGAGGAGCGGCTGATATCCGTCACAAGGATGTAAATGTCTTAGGTTTTCTGTCCTGGGGTCGTTTGCCCAGCCTGCTTTTCTGCGTTGCATTGTGAGAGATGTGGCCTTTTTGACTTTCCCTCACACTTGCACAGTACTCGCTGTAAACCCAATGCACCACAGAAGATGCACTACTTCCTTTTCACGTAAATCAGGAAGAATTCCTTTAGTGGTGACTAAATTGTCCCCCGCGCCTCCTGTAATCCACCATCCTGAGGCAATGGACACAATCAAATTTGCTGCTGAGGAAACTTATATTTAAACATATTAATAGTTTATTTAATACGAGATCTTTATAAAAAAAAAAAAAAAAACACTGCGCGGAGCGGCCGGTCCGAGGGCCAAGCTCCGCAGGCGCAGAGAGAGTCCAGCATAAAAACCGTGAAGGCAGGAACCGGCGGGGCGCCCCTTGAGGTTCAGGCAGCGTTCAGCCAATACAGTTTTAGCACAGTCTACCGCTGGTCTGGGCACAGCCAGAGCTGCATTCACAATTCTGCTGCCTCCCTGCCAATCCAGTGTCTGCACCGAGCTTCCTGTGCTGCAGCCTGAGATGTAGGATTTACACATCTTTGGGATGTAGTGAACACTTCAGGCATTTTGCCTGTTCCGCTCCTCGGGGGGTGTGTCTGTCAGCACGGTGTCGACAGATTCCAAGCAGCAACCAGCAAAATTTTGAATGTAGCTCCGGCTGTGACTGGAGATAAATTACGTCGTAATATGGAGATTTAACCCGTAAAATAAAAAGTTTAAAAGTGCCACCGGGTTATTATATAAATTATATTAACTTTAGGACAAATATATTAGGACCGCCCGCCCTTCCTGATTTCACCAGGTCATGAACCTGTGCCGCTCGCTTAGGGACGGGGAACAACACATGATCTCTTAGGACAACGCGCTTACGTAAAAAACGCCCATTCATAGAAACATGGCGAGTACAAAGAGTGTAATATACACGGAGGCAGTTCATGAGCGGGCCCTCGCCCAAAAATTAATATCAGCATGCGGGGGCCAGGAGATCGGCTATGTAAAAAACAGAAAAGGGAGGCGGGGGCCCGGTCGGGCCCCGGGGGGAGTTTTCGGGAGGGGTTTAAAAATTTTTTTTAAACAGTAATGGAGGCGGTGGCCGTGTCCGGGCCGGGAGATCGTGTCTATGTATAAACAGTAATGGAGGCGGTGCCCCCCCACCCCTCGCACAGATATACACTATAATAGTAAAGTATAAGGCACACTTGGATAATGCACACAGGGTTGGGTGTAGGTCACCACAGGAGTTCAGTCATCCTCCCCGGGCCCCGGCGGAGTCCACTGGTCCCAGATGTAGAAGCAGTACGGCTAAATCAGCAAGTAGCCTTCTCCATGGTGACCACAGGGATCAGGACGGCATCCAGTACGATACAGATATATGTGTAGGGCCCGGGGGTCACAGGAACATCGCCTGCTCATCTCCATTCAGGTTGTGAGAGAACATGATGGAGGGCGATGAGAGAAAAGAAAATGGCCACCCGAGGCGATGTAGACTTTCTTCTGCAGGGAGAGGAGATGGTGAGTGAAATAGATGGGGCACAAGAAATGGGACATTAGTCGGGCCTGGACCTCCCTTCCGGCTTACCCCTATTCTCCCCCCCGGTCCCTGCTTTTTGGCTTTCTCCACGTAATTGGAGGAATGCAATATGTTGCTCTCGATGCTGTCGATCATCTCGCCCTGAGATGGGACACAAGAAAAAAAGGTCAGGGCAACGTAAAATGGAGAGGACAAGGCCTGGGGAAAACCCCTCCCCCCATGGCAGCCATATATCACCTGCGCCTCCACTTCCGTGACGAGGAGCATGAACATATCGTGAAGTTCCCCAAGCTCTTTAGGGTTAATTTTCTTCATGATTTTTTCTTTTTTTTTTAGGGGGGGGGGGGGGTTTTGTGAAATGGTGTTTAAATTGGAGGGAAAGAAGTTTTTGGTTGGTTTGTCCACTTACCCAAAAAAAAATTTAAAAATTACCCAAAATGAATAAAGATTACAATTTAATTCCTCTCCCCCGATTCTCCGCCAAACACAGACACCAACCACAACCTTTCCTGTCACTCTCCAGTGCAACATGCTGTTCTACACCAAATCGTGCCCATAGCAAGTTCTAATATCTATGTGTATCATTCTTCCCCAACCAAACCTCTACCAACCCCCCGTTCACTCTCTTTTCTTACATCACCTGCCATAGCAACTTTCCCTCACCCTGTATCATCCTCCCCTAAACCTAAAACCCCCCCCATCCACACCCTCCACCAAAGATGGCACCACCCACAGCCTCTGCTACCAACCTCCAATGCACTCTATGCTATCCTACACCAAACTGTGCCTAGAGCAACTTCCTCCATTTTTTATCGTATAATTCATTCCTCAACTCTCCCCTCTTGTCCCTGCATTCTCCACCCAAAAAATGAGTAACCATGTCCTTCCCCCCACCCCCAGTTGCACCTCAAGTCCCACCAGCCCGTGCCCCAAAAATTCCCCCATCCAGGATGCAACATCCTCCTCCAGTACTCAAGACCTCTCATCCGCCCCTGCATCCTCCACCAAAGAATGACACCAATCACATCCTCTTCCACCAACCTCCAGTGCACTCTATGCTATCCTACACCAAACTGTGCCCAAAGTAACTTCCGCCATCCACGGATGCAGCATCTTCGTCCAATCCTCAACTCTCCCCTCTTGTCCCCGCATTCTCCACCAAAGTATGACACCAATTACAGCCTCTCCCGCCACCCTCCAGTGCATTCTAGGTTATCCTACATCAGCCCGTGTCCATAGCAACTTCCATCATCAATGGATGCATTCTCCTCCTCCAATCCTCAACTCTCCCCACCAGTCCATCACCCTCCACCAAAGATGGCACCACCCACAGCCGCTCCTACCAACCTCCAATGCACTATACGCTCTACAACACCAAACTGTGCCTAGAGCAACTTCCACCATCCATGGATGCAGCATCTTCCTCCAATTCTAAACTCTCCCCTCTTGCCCCGCA